>CAJNOI010000235.1:50940-74883 GCA_905250115.1 Adineta steineri
AAAAAAAAATTGAAAAAAAAAACTTTTTCCAAAACGTGGTAGGATTCCCACGGATTCACCCATATATGAATTATTCTATCGGATCTGATTTATTATCAACAAAAAAGAATTGCATAGAACAGTTTGTTCGATCGAATATGTTAGATTTATAGAATAACATGACGATCTCTTCCACCCTTTCTGATGCCTTTACCAACAAATCGATTGTGATATAATTTGTAAATATATTGTCAAGGTATGCCTAAACTGTTTCTACATATAACTAATTAAAATATCAGATTTTGTGACATCATAGTTAACTATTCTATAAAATATATGTTTGCTATCATTTTAACATCCCAGCAGAAACTTGTTGAGCATAGTTTCTATCGATAACTGTTTGAGAGTATGGGCGTGGTCTCATATTCATCACGCACCCATACCCACACCCAACCTAGCCACGTACGCCCGCACATTCAAGAGAGAATAGATAAAAGATTTTAAGCAATTCAAAAACGTTATGACTTTAGTTAAACGATATTGGAAGAGCTCATGCACTGCTAGTACTATAAAAACTAATTAACGATCATAAGAAATCGTCAATTAAGTTAGGACAAAGCAAAATATGGATACATTCACGAAACAACATTCCATTGAATTATAACCGATTCAAAAAACAAGTCTCACTTTCTCCTATCCGTAATCAACACTGACCTGCAGATGGCTTTTGAACTGTTGATTTAGAGCTCCTTGGAGATTTTGGCTTGGGCTGAACCGATGATTCTGGTACTGAAACAGCTGCGGAAGCAGATACAGAGACAGCTTTGAAAGCAGGTACAGAGACAGCTTTGGAAGCAGGCACAGAGACAGCTTTGGCAGCAGGCACAGAGACAGCTTTGGAAGCAGGTACAGAGACAGGTTCAAGAAGAGGATCGATTGGTTCTGTTTCTTCCAGTTGTATTATATGAAGGCCATTACCAGAATCGAGACACCCTTTGACTGAAAACTGTCTGGCCGGTAATAAAAGTATTTCATCTTCGTTCTGGATAAATGAATGGTTTTTAATATCTTTGCCCGTATTGCACTCTATTTGGAATAAAGTTCTGGTGCCAGTTTTTCCAAAAAAGTTTTCACATTCAAGTACTTCGATTGATGAGGTACACGAGGAAAATCCCCACCAGATGATAGTTTTACCTTTTGGATATTGTGACCGTAAGTCTTCTCTGACGCCTCGATTAACAGTACAACGTTTAGATGGAAGACGAGCCAATGCTGTCAATACAAGTCGTAAATAGAGGAACCAAGGAATAAGTTTTTGTCTTTGTTCAGAACGTAAAGCAGCGTTGAGAATAACGTACAGAGAGTGTTCGTGTGGCATAGATTCATAGGTATATAGCATAATAGAAGCAGATTCATCACTTGTTAAGCCATCTTCTGGTTCCTCACAGTTCTGCTTGACAATGCGCACGTTACGTTGAACTCTTGGTACGATGTCAACAAGTGGTTTTACTGCATCTTCGAGTGATACAAGTGGCTCATTCTCATAGCCTTCGATGGGTGCTAGCATTCGTTTTGACAGCACACCCAAATCCGCGAAGCGAAGAGCAGACGTACTTCCGGTAGTACTAGACGCCATCTGAAAAAAACCTTTAACCAATGTATTTTGCGTAGACTAATCCTATATGATATCGTTGCTATGAAACGGGTCGTAGGGAGTGACCTACACAGAGCTCGGCAAAGTACTCGGAGTACTCGTACTCGAAGGGTTCGCACTCGTACACGCACTTGAATGGATTATTATTCGAACTCGAAGACATGATCTTGGAGATCTTGATTATGTTTTATAAAAAATTACTGTGTGATTATGTACTGCATAGGTAATATGAATTCTCGACGTCTTTTTGTTTCGACCGTTTAAATTGATTTTTTCTGTACCGACTATGGCAGAAACTCTCAGTCACCCTCAATACAATAGTATTCGTGCTGGTAGTCGATTACGATTTTGTTGGTACTCGTACTCTTACTCGAGAAAATCCCTACTTGTCCAGTTCTGGACATAAAACTGGCGTTAGCCAACCTGAAGTTCATTAGTCCGTATTTTACCTATCTTTTATATATAGATAATTTCACGAATAAAGACAGATACTGAGCCTTATCTGACGATGGTTATTTAGGTGTTCCTTTTCTGAACCAGTTGTTTTGCTTGCTACTTAGTTAAAATTAATTAATTAATGAGAAACTAATTAGAAATAGTTTTTAACTACATAAAAGAAAACTTCAAGATTTCTGGGCGGACTTCATCATTCCCAGCAGTAATGAACTAGCATTAATAAACAACTTCCGAATGCTCCTTATAGTTTTTCGGGTATGTTTAAGGATGATTTTCGTAACTTTTTGGAGACTATACGTAGGTTCTCGCTATACTCCTCACGACATATATGTGAATGATTCTTATAACTTTTTGAGGCCTTTTTAAGGTTGACGCATAGATTCAGTACAATCTTCTGTTTTATTCTTGACTAAATCGGATAGTATAAGAGAACTGCCTCGAATACTATGCAACTTTTTGCATACTTTCATCTGTGTTTTATTCGTTGCAGATAAATTGATCATAGCTGATAAAGTTAGTGCGATCAAGTCCTATTACATTTTCTATTAAGCTAGTTCTTGATTTTGCTAAATAAATATAATGTCGGAGAGGTTCTGAGTAATAAGTCTTTAGCTAAAGACAGACATAATCAAGACTTAATCAAATAGAAAAATAACGTGCGCAAGAGAAAAGTGGAGCAGTCATCCTATTCCGGAAAGTTACACATTCCGGAATTGCTTGGCCCACCTAAATTAACATCATTCAATTCAGGAATTCTTTGTATTCGGTTCCTGCCAATTTCGGAATTCCTTACATTCAATTCCTATCAATTCCGGAATCGCTTGATCAATTGATTTCCATGTAAACCTTGATATGGTGACAAATACGGAATTCCTGCCAATTCATACCAACTCCGGATTTGCTTGCTCTAGTGCTATTTATGTCAAGCGTAACATAAAGAGGTTCGGTCGACGGGCAAGCACAATAGTGTGGGTGCGCGAGGAGCTTGGACGCTGGACAAGCGCAATAGTGAGGGTGTGGCAGAAACTTGATAGGTGGACGAGCCGCCAAACTACATATCTGGATTTCGTGTAAATGCTCTGCATTCCGGAATACTCACAAATCAACAGGAATTCCTACCCATTCCTAGCGATTCCGGAAATGCAGGAATGTGCAGAAATTCCGCGAAAAAATTGAATCGATCAGTCAGTACCCCCATTTCTACATGAAGTATATCTTTTGCAATGCCGAAATTGGCAGGAATCAGATGCAAGGAATTCCGGAATATAATGATGTTAAGTTGGGTGGGTCGAGCGATTCCGGAATGTGTAACCTTTGGAAATAGGAAGCATTCTCGGAAAGTGAAAGATTACTTTGCATATAGTATAGTGACTAAGAGCGTCTAGGTGCCACTCAATTATTCACTGATTCAACTGTTCGAGTATTTCACTTTTCACATATTTATCGAAGTATTCAAGTATTCATCTGGTTAACCTTTCTGATGCCATTCCACTCAACGGGGACTTTAACCGTCGAAGTATTCGATTATCTAACTTTTCGACTCTTCTATTGATCACATTACTTAATGTAGTGAAGTAGATTATTTCATTTTTACTAACGCTAAGGTGTATGAAGATCAGACTGTTTTGGCCACCCTTATTATCACGACCAGTTGAGAACTCTACTGGATCTATAAGTACTCGAACTCATCTTCGATCGTTACATCTATCCACAAAAAGACAAAAAAATTACACGACACTTACTACTTACTGCCGAGTTATAAAATAATTTCCTTCTCTTCGTACGCGAGCAACAATAATGTTTTCTAGAAAAAAATGTAACGATGAGAATAAAAAATACTTCTTCCAACAAGGAGAATATAAGAACGATGACAGACAAGTTTTTTTTGCGTAAAAGACTGAAGTAAACAGAGATACGTTTTTTTCAGGAAGGAGAATATAGGAATGAGAGCAAGAGAAATACGTCTGCTAATGTTAACGCAGGAATGATCATAGGCAAGTTTCTTTTCCGGGAAAGAGTCTGATGATGAGAATGAATAAGTTTTTTTCCTGGAAGGAGAATATAGAAAAGAATATGAAAAAATTCTTCCAACCAGGAGAATATTATTATGCTGATAGACAAGTTACTTTTCCGGGAAAAAATGTAACAACACAAGAAATCCTTGCAGGATCTTTGTCAAATTATCAAGTGTATAGAACGAAGGTACCAACGATGTATCATAGGAAATACAACTGAATTTTTAAATTGATTAGACCCTTCGCATCATACACTTTTTGAAATTGTCATTAAAAGCTGGATAGAGAAGAGTTCAATGTGAAGCACAATTTGCTTGGTTCATCGTGTTACGATAGCTGGGATGTTCATGTAGATTAATTTAAACTTATAAGAAATTAAAGGCTCGAAATTGATTAGGTCATTTTTCTGTATCAGGTGAGCCACTCTTTTTCGCGTATATGTTCGCTCCTTCTTATGATCCTACTATATTCAGGTAGATCTTGAAAAACTGGTTTACGGCGGGTTGCTCGCCGGAAACTTGCTTGCTGGACATTTGCTCGCCAAGCATTAGCTCTTCATGGACATTTGCTCGCATAGGACACTTGCTCGCGAAGGACAGTTGCTCGCCTGACAACCCCTCGCATACATAATGCTCGCTGTTTAATATGAGTCACTTTCATGCTTCATTCTTTCCTTTCGAATACTTTATACTCATCCTTATGTATCTCGAAAATAAGTTTTCTTTCATTCGGACGTTCTCTCTAATTCTGAATGTGAATCGAGGTTGTGATGTATATGTACATCTTCGAAGGCATAAAATACAGCAATTACGATCTTGAGGGTGAGGGTGTGTGTGCGGGTCAGGGTAAGGGTGCGTGGGTGTGGGTGTAGGTGCGGGTGTGAGTGAGGGTGTATGGGTATGGGTGTGGGTGTAGGTGTGAGTGAGGGTGTGTGGGTATGAGCGTGGGTGAAGGTGCAGGAGGGTGTGGGTGTGAGTGAGGGTAAGAGTGCGGGTATTGGCTTGGGTGTGCATGAGGGCATGAGTGTGGGTGTAAATGAATCTCTCTTTCTTGAATAGACACTTACACTCACCCATATCCACTTAAAAAAATGCTAGCAACAACTAGATAAAGTTTTGTTACATGTGAGAAACAATGCATAAATATTTAACGAGCATGTTGTATAGCGAGCGAATCTCCGGCGAGCAAGTGTCCGTTTTTGTATGGAGCCAGGCGAATGTCCTACGAGCATGTGTCCAGCGAGCAAGTGTCCACGAGCAAATATCTAGCGAGCAAAAGTACCGCGAGCAAGTGTTCTAGATTCTGAAAAACTATGGGTTTTATGTCCAGACAGGCTTTCAAAAAATTATAAATAGCACGCACATGTAGACTAGTGGCGTATCTAAGGCCTGGCATTGTTTGCCAGGCCACTGAAAAAAATTCTTACCAGGTACTTTATTTTTTATTATATTGTCGATGAATTTAAATAAGAATCGTAAGGCATTGCCAGGCCACCGGTCAGATCCTGGCTACACCACTAATGTAGACCTTGAAAATTTATCGTGTTGATGGAAGAAAAACAGAAAGTAGGTTCGATGACGGAAAGTAAGATTTGTAGTGTGATCAGTTAGTTTTTTTCTATATGAAATGAGCCACATTTCATTGGCTGAGATGTTTGGCTCGCTTGCCAGGACCGTAAATAACTTTGACAGCTTTTTAGTTTTTCCAGGAACTTTCTGAAACTGAGTGTGTGGGTTTGGGCGGGTAAGGGCAGCCATATTCTTCAGCAGTCAAACCCGTACCAACACCCACATCCTCTCTTTCTCGTAGTGAAGAATCTTAAAAGAATAAAAAGAGATTCTTCGTCACAAAAGTTGACTGAAAGGTAATCAAGATGAACGACCACGAATCTTGAGGGGTGGGTGTGGGTTAACAGTTGATATACACCCACACCCATACCCTCGAATGTTGATTATTATAAACAAAGATAAACAGCTGTGCCTATGAATATTTAAATGATTATTGAAAGCATATTCTATTTGTTATTATTTTCATTTATTCTCTATGATTTTATCAGAACAAATAAATATTATTTCGATTTTCTATCAAAATTAATTTTTTTAAATTAATAATGATTATTATCTTGGAAAATCTTTCCTTTTTCTTTACAACTCATTGTCTGTTAATAGAATTAACTTCTATTTATCTATTATTCTTCTTCTTACGTAATTCGGTTTCGATATCCATAACCACGCGGTTTCGATATGAAAAGTAAAATATACAAGATCATGGATGCTTCTTCTTCTTCTTTCCATTACATCGAATTTATATCGAACAGCTAAACATATACATTCATGGTATGTAAAATAAATTGTAATCAGCTATGATTTTATTTCTTTCTCGTAGGAGTTTTACGATAAATACATTCAATATATCCCAGGACGATGATTCCTGATGCAGGATTCCATGAATTTCCGGCAAAATCCTTGAAGAAACTCGCCATTTCTGAGCGGAACCCGCCGAGAAGATGCCAGGAATCCGCTGGAGAAGTGAAGTAACCGTATCCGGCTGCCGGTTTTCACATGTTCCTGTCGGTTCCGGTCCAAACCAGATAAATCCGGTCAATGGGAATACTGCTTCCATGAAATCTTCGGAATACCATGGAACCGGCCGTTTCCGTGCCGGATTGTTCGACCTGGGTAGTTATCGACAATTTTTGATGGACTATTACAAATAAATATAGATATTTATATGAAAATATAGCTCTCGTTACAATTGCACTTATCACGTCAATTATATCGTTTTTTATAGCAATCGGCATAATGGTCATGGTCTATTTTTATTGATAGAAACAATGTCGATTATAAATGACCTATTATTTTCTTTTCTTTTTCATTGTCTAATATGTTCATGTTCAGTCTATTTTTGAATAAATAATAGACGAGAACGATATTTTTCTCTATTAGATGAACTTTTTTTTCATATATAAATCATTATTGAGTAGTATAATCGTGAGAAAAATTATCTTAGTCTTATCAATCAAATGTCATTTAGTGAAGAAACAAATCTTTTGCTATCAAATCACTCATCGTTACCTGAATATAACTTGATATTATGTATATTAAACATGAAAACTCGACTTGTTAGTTATATGTTTGTAACATATATCATTGAACATTATCTTCTCACTTGTTTATTGACTACAGTGTTTTTCTTGTCAGGATCTTATAATATACGTAGTAGAATGGAATATTATTTGATGAATAGAATAAATTTAGATGTATATTCATCAATAATTGTTATATTAAAAAAACAAATAAAATTTACAATAATTTATATAAATATTATTTTGTTATTTCTATGGTTACCATTATCATTATTTAATAATAATTTCAAAATAACAAATTTTACCATTCTTCGTTGGCTGATTGAATCTTCATTGATTCCACAAGCATTAATTCTAGATTTGGTGGGATGGGGATGTTTTGATTTGGAACATTTTATTCATCAGTATCATTTAGATTATAATTTAAGAATAGTTGTTAAAATTCCTTTATTCATTTTTATGCGTTCTGCTGAAATACAACATAATTGTTTTATCAACTTTCTTCGAATAATTATATCTCAAATATTTTGTATCATATCTTCTAAACTTTGAAAATAACATTGAATTTCTTTAATAATTAGTTATTTTTTGATTCTTTTTCCAATAAATAATGTTCAACACAATTTTGAAAGAAAAAATCAATATCGATTTCAACAAGAAAATTTTATTTTTCCACAGATATGTTCAAAAGAAGATTGAATATTTTTATAATAGCTCAACGAACAAATGAGCTGATTTGTTTTTAAATAAAGATAGAGACATGTCCATATCCAACTCCATACAGTTAAAACTAGATAGAATCTTTGTTAAATACATGTAAAACGTCCTTATTTAAATCAGTAATGTTATTTAACAAAGGTTCTTCCTGAACTTATTCATCTCGATACAAAGCTTGTAAACATTAAATGTTTATCTTAAACTTGAAATGATATGACTTCTAAATTTGATCGAACCATTTGAATATGTACCTCGAATAGACCAACAAAAATCAATATGAATCGAGTTCTGTTAAATATTTATCTTTTTTTTCTTCAAATTCAATATAAGAAATCAATCTTTTCTGCTTTTTTTATTTATATCTGTGAAAATAAGCTTATGCATATTCATCAAAAATTAAAACTCGTTATTTTCATCTAAGTTCTTCGTAAAATAACCTAATCCTTTCAGTTCCCAATGGTACCATCCGTACTTTTTTTTTAATACTAATAAATAGAATTAAACTGAGGGTGTGGGTGATTTAAGTGAGATACATGCTCACGCACACCCTAAGTCAAACTTGAAGAAATTTGAGTAAAACACAATGATCAAACAAAGAACTGTTAGATTTATTTAAAAAAAAAAGAAATTAAACATCTGACAATAGTTTTTCAAAACATAGTTTTGATTATTTTAACATCCCAATGGATGACCCTTTGGATAAATACTTCCACATCCTATTTGTATTGCTTCTTTGAGAATTGATTCATCAAGACAACAAGTATTATTATTTGATGTACAGCATTTGACTTCCTTACAATTAATTGCACCTTCACCATTTGGACATATAAGAAACGTTGTTCCACTTGGGAACGAATTAACAAAAAAGATACATGTCAGAATAACCATAAATAATATTAAGACTTTCATGATTAACAAATTGCTGATCTAAAATAATATGATATGTAGTTTAATTATAGACAGTATCATTTCAATAAAAATATTTTACCTACTCCTATTGATTTAAATATTATATTCTAGTTATTAACAGTCAGTTCACTTTCTTATATACGTAGCAATGTTCGATGGAATAGTTATTTTCTTCGCGGCCTAAATACAATGAATGACCGATACATAAAACATGCATTGTTTTCATTGGACACGAACACGATAAAGAATGGCGATGGAGAGAATTGGTCACAGAATTGATGTCAAGTGAATATTAACGATCGATGTACAATTCTCGTTCGATCCCTGTCAAATAAATTTTCGTATAATATATTTCTGATTTAAACAAAATGAATCTCCCTCTATCTGAAAGCTTTCAAATCTATATGTTATGATGATAAATACTAGAGGGAGCGGGTGTGTATAATGGTGTATGGGAACATTTAATTCATCGATTTATTTTATCTCCATCTATTTCAAGCCATGATGATGACACAATACAAGTATCAATTTTAAATATTCTATTGAGTGCAACTGTCAATGGTGTACCAACTTTTAACACTGTTAGCGAATATTTTTTTGTAATTATCAAGAAACCCAAAAATAGATGATTTCTTCCTTTTTTGAGGATGTGAGCATGGATATATAAAAAGAAGACACGCTCACACCCACAATCACACCGTTAATATGATGTACTTTCTCGCTGATCATTTTAGTAAAAAAAATGTTTTGGATTTTATCAAGAAATGATGATACTATAGTCAAAATATTGAACACTATTGAATATTCTGTGCCTCAAAGTGTTTGTTATGTAGTTTACTCTACGGATAAAATCTTGACTTTTTTCAAAAGATATGCCATGAATATATTTATGCACTCATTTTTATGGCTTCTTTTATGCTCGACATGATGAAGAAAAACATGATAATATTATCTTTCATCTTATTTAACATAATAAAAATGTTTGGAAGACTTCTATATGTTGTATGTATCTCAATTGAGAAGAATGATATCACTTTAATTATTTCTTTTACAAGATGCGCCATTGGAAGCTCTATAAAAGATGATTAAACATATTTCTATTGCAAAACAAAAGAATATTGCGAGTTTTTTTATATCTTCTGTATTTGATAGAAAAAACAGACATAAGAGTATCTGAAAAATGATTATTCAATAGCAATATCAAATTTTAAGGATGATATGAGCAAACTATTCTATTAACAAATTTAATATGTATTCAAGGTAAATCTTTAACAATTGTAATCTCGAATTATTAATCAGATAGTTCGACTGTATTCAATGAACACATTAAAAGTGTTGTGTACATAAACGACAGTAAAGACATGTCAGTAATCTTTTACTGTGAAAGAAAATAGCTATCCATCTATTCATAAAATAATAATTTACGTTTCATCCTTTTTTAAGGCGATACGAAGGAAAACACTTATAGAATCCTTGAGAAATTTTCATCTTTCTTTTCGTGGTTCCCAGACATACACATAAGATTTATGGTCTGAACCAGTATCAAACATTTAGAGATCCCGTAAAAAAAGTCTTTAATTTTGATGTATTTTTAGTGTGCGGGAAAAAGCTTATCTAGTAATATGATGAAAAGTATTCATAGATGCTAATAATAAATGAGAGAATGAGAAGAAACCTTTACAAAATAAAAGTACTAGCAGACAGAAAAAGTAAATTAAGTATTATCTAGATCTGTTAGATAGTATAAAATCATCAATGTCGTCAAATACAACTTTCACTAATTATATAAATCATCTTTCATCTGATCTTGATCGTTATCTGTCTATTGGTATTCTTCTATTTGGTACTATTGGAAATATTCTAAATTGTCTTGCGCTATCACAAAGACCTCTTCGTTCAAATCCATGTGTTTTATACTTTCTTGCTTCTTCCATTGCTAGTATTATTACTCTCATCTCTGGTGTTTTGGTTCGTTTATTATCTGGTTAGTCAGCAGATCTAACAAATACTATAAATTGGCTTTGTAAAGTTCGTGTATATGTTTTATTTAATTCAAGAACAGTTGCTTCATGGTTGATTATGTTAGCTACTTGTGATCGATGGTTATCATCATCTGTTCATGCACATTATCGTCAAATGAGTACATTGAAAAATGCTCAACGAGGTATCATTGCTGCAATATTTTTATCAAGTATTGCATATGCTCAAATATTTTATTGTTATGAAGCTAATTTAACTAATGCTCCACTTCAATGTAATGGAAAAAATACTTGGTGTCGATTATTAATTAATTCAGAATTTGTTTCTATTACTGTTTTAATTCCTTCGATAATGATGTTTATTTTTGGAATTCTAACTATCTTAAATATACATAAAACTACTCCTCGTCCGCACCATCCTGCAATTAAAATAGGAAACGTTCAGACAATAAATAACAATGAACATTCACAACGATTGAAAAAATCCGATCGATATCTACTTTTGATGTTATTTATACAAGTAATTTTATTGACATTATTTTCTCTTCCGCAAGCAATTCTGAATCTTTATAATAACATTACACTATATCAAACGGAATCGCCATTGAATGTTGCAATTAATAATTTCATTTTGAATCTATTTTTACTGCTGACTTATGTAACCAATGGAATGCCATTTTATATTTACACATTATGCGGTGGAAGTATTTTTCGAAAAGCACTACGTGATTCAGTACAGGGTTGCATTCATAAACTTACTGGTCGACGAAGATGAATTATTCTTTTTGTCAATAAAATTTGGTTTTATAAGATCTTCAGTACTTTCATTGATTAGAAACTCGCTAGGGCGTTTTAATTAAATATATCAGACTGGAAAGTTTCTCTTTTGATCACATATATTTTTTGAGCATGTCTCGATGATTGGTATATATGAGGGATTAACACAGAATATGTTCTACGAACCATTTATGGAAAGCCAGAGACATCACAAATTTTCTTGTTTAGTTAGAAAATTCACCATTTTATACAACAGTGCTCTCAAAGTTTTAAGATTGGCTCTCAATAAACAGGAAAACGCAAAATTTTCACTTCCCTTTCAGAACTTCCGAAACACTCTTTATAATTAAAACGTGTCTCGCTTTGTTTCTTCATATCCTTAGTAATTACAAAATTTAAGTAAGCCTTTATAATCCTTTTGTATTATTTAATGTTTATTTAATTGAAAATATGAGAGAAAATCTTTTGCAAAATAAAAGTACTAGCAAACATAAAAAGTAAACTAAGTATTATCTGGATCTGTTAGATAGTATAAAAACAACAATGTCATTAAATATAACTTTCATTAATTATGTAAATCAACTTTCATCTGATCTTGATCGTTATTTATCTATTGCTATTCTTCTATTTGGTACTATTGGAAATATTCTAAATTGTCTTGCGCTATCACAAAGACCTCTTCGCTCAAATCCATGTGTCTTCTTCTTTCTTACTTCATCTATTGCCAGTATTATTACTCTTATTTCTGGTGTTCTGGTTCGTTTATTATCTGGTTGGTCAGCAGATCTAACAAATACTGTTAATTGGCTTTGTAAAGTTCGTGTATATGTTTTATTTAATTCAAGAACAGTTGCTTCATGGTTGATTATGTTAGCTACTTGTGATCGATGGTTATCATCATCTGTTCATGCACATTATCGTCAAATGAGTACACTGAAAAATGCTCAACGAAGTATTATTGCTGCTATAGTTTTATCAAGTATTGCATATGTTCAACTATTCTATTGTTATGAAGCTAATTTAACCAATAGTCCACTTGAATGTTATGGAAGAAATGCTTGGTGTCGATTATTAATTGATTTAGAATTTATTTCTATTGTTGTTTTAATTCCTTCAATGATGATGCTTATTTTCGGAATTCTAACTATTTTAAACATACGTAACGTTACTCTTCGTCAAATTCAGCCTGTAATTAAAACAGGGATTAATCAAACAGTCAGTGCTAATGGGCATTCACCAAAATTGAAAAAATCCGATCGATATCTACTTTTGATGTTACTTATACAAGTGATTTTATTAACATTATTTTCTCTTCCACAAGCAATTCAAAATCTTTACAGTCACATTACACAATATGAAATAGAATCATCATTGAATGTTGCAATTAATAATTTTATTTTTAATCTATTCTTTTTATTAACTTATGTAACTAACGGAATGCCATTTTATATTTACACATTATGCGGTGGAAGTATTTTTCGAAAAGCACTACGTGATTCAATACATAAACTATATCATTAACTATTGCTTTCAAGTCATTATAGATTTATTTTCACTGGTAATAACAACAATTTTTAATTCTTCTCTATATTTTTATTGTTTTATTTTGAAAAATAAAATAATTTTATGCATTTTCAAAAAGAAGTGATCGTAACTTATGATAACAATCAAATCTCATTTTAGCATAATTAACATAATCAAAATCAATAGGTGATACTTTTGCTTGTACTAATGCCCAAAGTCCCCATGTTAAATTTACTAACGCAGAAAATTTCTCAATAAGTCGACATAAATCATCATCAATTATTTGTTGATCCAATTGACGAGTTTGAAAATAAATTTTTAACCATCGTTTTTGTTCATCATAACATGGATATATACTAAAATCTGCATTTTCAACACCAGCATATTCAACAAAATGATTTGCAATATCAAATAAAGCATAATTTAAATGTGTATATTCAAAATCAATAAATGATATTGTTTGATTTTTATCATTATAAACAATATTTTTAACAAGAAGATCATTATGACATAGAACAAGATCTTTACCATGCTTAGGATTCTGAACAAGTCGAGGTAAAATACGTTCTTCTATTATATCTATATCAGATAGAATTGATGTTAAATCAAATGAATTTTTATCTACTAATTTTAAAAATTGACATATAATTAATATTATATATGGTTGTTCAGTTTCGTCAACAGGTATATTATGAATTTCAGCTAATTTTATTGCAATTAATTTTGAAATATTTTCTTCACGTACATCGTCTCTTGAACATGTCTTACCAGATGCAAATTCATATATAATTCCATTATTAAATTGTATAAGAACACGTTGAGAAAAAACACCATATTTATGAAATTTAATCATTGCATTGATTTCGGCTTGTCGATCAATAAATAATTCTGTTTGAATACCATAGATTTTAATAATTAATGCATTTGAATCATCATCTGGTGTTCGATTATCAAAAATACCTAAGATTATATTTGTAAGACCTTCAGTAAATGTAACCAAACGAGTATTTGAGGATGTCCAATCGGATCGAATTGATTTAATTAAAGGATAAATTTCATTCGTAATATTTGAATAAGATAAAGTCACATTCTCAATTATTGGATATGATGTCATGCTAGAATATACTCAAAATCAAATGAATTATAAAAAAATATGTTATTTTTCATCATAAAGTGCTTATCTGATTCTACTTACATTAGAAAACAAAAGGTAAAAGAATAATGGATTTTTACCTACCTTCACAACAATTCTTATCAACTGAAACCCTCGATATCACTGTTAATAATAATAATAATAAAAATGACATTCATTTCTATTTCTATATGATGTGAAATACAATTATTATTCTATCGTTATTTCATTATCTTCAAAATAGAAAAAATAAAATCACTTACGATTTTTATTTTATCTATTATAGTATTCTTTTATACGAGTGGTTTTATATAAACCAATGAAAATATATTATTTATAGAGGACATGACTTAACAAAGATAGAAAAATAGATCTATTGAAAAAGAAATTATAATGTGTTTATGTAAAAAATATTATTCTTTTCTAGCATATTAATGTATATTAATAGATTTTATTACGGATAAAATTGAAGAACAAGTAGGTTTAGATATAAATAAAGATGGATGAATTGGAGGACCTGGTCCAATGAGTAAAATCGAGCAAGCAACACATATTGATTTGAATGGTGATGGTCGAATTTGTAGTGGTATTACTTATCATACTTCATAACACAAACATTAACTTTCAGATATCTATAGTTTTGAAAGCTAATGTTATAATGAGCAAATGTAGTGCTACAATCGCTTTTTGTTTGTAAAATAATTCGATTCGTATGTTTTTCGCATAGAAAATGTGGTCATGGAGAGAAAGGAAGAAAAAAACTCACCAAGTAGACAGTTAAAAAAATTTCACCAGTTGTGCGTGTGTGCGCGATGGCAACTTCCAACATACCTGTAACAAGTTTATCGGAGTTAGTTAAATGTCCGATTTGTCTTGATTATTACAATGATCCACGTCTTCTTCCATGTTCACATACATTCTGTTTTGCATGTATCACCCAACTAGCAAATCATCGTACAAAAAATGATGATGATGACGATAGTAGTATTAGCAGTGATGATAGTGATGCAGAATATCGATTTATTTGTCCACTTAGAGATGGTAAATTTCTGACTCAACATCAATTGAAAGATTTACCTGTTAATCGAGTCGCTAAAAGAGCGGGTGTAGGCGTGACTCTATTGATATCAGTCTCTCAATACCTGCACCTACACTTACACCCACCCTCTTCAATGTGCGTTGTATACACATATAAACTTCGTCCACGGTGAAAAATTCTTGAAATGAACACCTCCTTTAATGAACGCGTTTCAAACAGTTCCGTTAGTGCCCATTTTAGAGAGGTTTCGTTGTGTTCACCTTTATTGTAGTATGGAAAGCATCGATGGGTACCGTTGCAAGTAAGTATTGATGAACAACACAAACGTTTATAGGGTGTGGGTGAGGGTGTGAGTATTCTTTATTACACTTGCACCCACACCCACCCCTTCGTTTTATTTCACTACTTCAAGAGACAAAAAAAAATTAAGGGGAGATCAGTTCGAATTTTAGGACACGGTTGTTGCTTGCATCGGCGACATATATATGACCGTAACGATCAAAGGTCAAACCGATAGGGCCATTTAACTGATTCAATGCCGATCCTACACCATTATTGCCGACGACTACACTGCCCTCTACGGCATTTTGAGGCCAACGCATGATTCGGTTATTTCCGTAGTCTGCCACATAAACAGTGCCGATCTCATCGACGACTACCCCTTCTGGAGTGATCAGTTGTTTATTACTATTCCCTGATGTTTGATCACCAGCAACCTGCTGACCTTTTTTGGCGCCTTTCGCCCACTTCATAACACGATGATTATCACGATCTGATACATAGATAGAGCCATTGCGATCGACGAACAAATGTGATGGAGTATCAAGTTGATCAGTTCCTTTACCGTGTCGATTTCCACCAGCCACTCGTTTTCCTTGTGAATCACCCAATCGCCATCGTCGAACTTCATGATTTTTCGTATCAGCGACGTAAAGAGATCCTTCACTGTCCATTGTCAAACCTTTACAGGCGATATTGGAGACGAGAACTTCTCCTTGCACTCCACTGTGACGAGGCCAGCGTACTACTTGTTTGTTTCTTTCGTCGCAGAAGATAAGATTATTGTTCTTTCGATCAACGATCACATCAGCTGGATTCTTTAACTGAATCAGTAGATTTTTTCGCTCATTTCCTCCAACTACGACTTGGCCATCGGTATCTCCTAGTCGCCAAGACACTATACGATCATTCCCGAGATCAGCAACATACATCGTTTGGTTTTCATCGATATATAATCCCTGCGGCCAGTAAAGTTGGTTCGTCTTATTACCTATATTCCCCCCACCTGCCACAATGATGCCATTTGGTGACCATTTTGCGTGCAGAGTAAGAGTGATGTTTGTGCTACGAAATGGTGTTACTAAAAAACAGAAGAAAAATGTAGTTTTCATCGCAAATAGAATAGCTGCAGACGAATAGCGAGAAAAAACAAATGTCAAATGTGTTAATTATCGTTGGATAATAGCATTCTCGATAAAGTATTCATCAGTGATTGAGTAGTCTTGAATACCTCTAGTCAAATAGATAAACACATACTCTTCGTAGTTGTTTCACTATTTCGTATCGTGATTATTATACAAAAGCGTTATTTTCAATAGAACTGATCTAACGATAAACTATAATATTGATTTTAAACATATGATCACTTGCATAGATTTTTTTATAACAACACAATTTTTAGAAGAGTCCGATATAAAAATCATACGTAGCTAGCATCGCACCGTCGTTGGGTCACAATTCTCTCATTCATTCGCTGTTGTTCGTGTTAGCTTGAAATCTAATGATATTTTGTCAGTTTTTTCTCTCCCTTTATCTGAAAAGCTAGATGAAGAAAGTTACGGCTCAAAAATCTTATCTAATGAATTGTCAACATGACATTTACTGTTTAATTCAGGGTGGGTGTGGTTGGCTCTTTCTAACAACATCCACACACCCTGAAGATATGATTGAGCTCATGAATTAAAACAATTTTTTTCTCATTTCAAGAGACATGAGCGATTTCACCATATCCTTTCAGTAGAGGATCAGCGGCGATCGCACCGCGTTACTCATTTTAAAATATATTTTTGCTTAAAATTATTTTACTCTTTCAAACTCGATGTTTTCTTGTGTTCAGCTGACACAATCATATGTGATAGAAGTCTGGATACATCAGTCATAGCGATACGCAGTATTACTTTTTTTGAACATATACTATGTTTGTTGTTTAAGATGATGAAAGAACACAAAGATTTTTTTTCGTTCTGCGTGCCATTTCATCAGTTATATTTGGACCCAGAAAGATTAATAATTGACTCACTGTTTTTTTTCTCTCCTGACATACGCATTTCATTGATTTCTTCCCATGCCATAGGACCGAATTTTATCATGAATCCTACAATGAGGCCCACAACAATCAAGCTGAGTATAATACGTAGTCCAAAACTAACATAAAAACGTTTTGATCTTTGTCGACGACTGGATACTGGTTTATCTAAAGAATAAAAATACATTTAATATATCTCTCTAAATTGATTGTTTTTGTCAGTCTTGAAAGGAAAATATAGTATCAGAATAATAATAATAAATATGTACTGCTTTTTCAAAACTAAGTGCAGCTGCTACTCGAATTCAAAATTTCAGTGTGAATGCTAAAGAATTCTCATGCATAGTGAAACAGTACTTATCAATTAAAATTGGTAATGTTTGTATGATATTAGCGTCAAATATCTATATGTTAACTTTCTCGATATCCTGTTCTCTGCGGAGCCTTTCTTTCGAAATCCGATCACTAAGTTAGTTTCAACAAAAAACTTGTTAAGAAAACATGATGCATTTGAGGAAATAAAATGTCATTGTCTCGTATCTTTTCTCTTCAACAATCATAAAATTTTCAAATAAGTATCTCTGAATGAAGAATATTTTTGACCGACCTGCCTGAAACTCTTTTATGAGCATCTGTATAATGGTCCCGACGGAAAGAAGGCATAGGGCTTCATGCCGGAAATGAATTAAAAAATAATCCAAATCTTCGATATAATGTAATTATGTATTTTAGTTATATTCATAATATATATTTATATATTCATATGATCATATAATTCATAGAAGTTTTGAATTATTTTGGAATTCAGTTTTGTGAATTATTCTGTGATTCATTTACGGCATCCAGTGAAACATAGATGCCTTGAACCCACTAACGTCTGATTTGTACCATCACTTGCGCTTACATTAAATAATGAATAAGAAAATGTTTATAAGCACCAAGCATCTGATGGAATCTAATCGTTAAAATAAAAAGATACCTCAACCAGAGACATTCATGGTGGAGTTGGATGTGAGTGTTAAATAAAAGGAGCACTAATACCTACACTCTCACCCTTTTTTACAAACTAATGTCTTCTATATTTATAAGGTCGCTAAGTCTTCGGACGATTTCCAAGATTAACTAGAAAACACCGTTTATAAAAAGAATTGTGGATCGATAGCATTTCTATAAGTAACAGGATTCTTTATAGTAGAGAGTTATGTATATCAATCATGGAGATATCTCGCAATGATGCTACTCACTTTTCTGTTTTTGATTGTTTATTTCTTCATTATCTTCACATTCTTCTAAATCAATTTCAACTAACACTGGCAAAGACATATTTGAGTAACTTTCAATTTTATCTATAACTTTAAATACTGAAAATGGTAATATTAAAATTTCCTCTTCATCTTGTATTGTTGATATGGCTGCAATATCAATAGCTGAATGATTTTGTGTAATAGTGTATTTCATTAAAACAGGTACTTCTGTTGACTGATGTTGGTCTGATATTCCTACCAAACTTTCATCACCGGCAAACGCCTGAGCAACCGAACGTTTTTTTGATGTTGATACAAATGATCGATTTAATATATAATTACCAATGGTATAGTATTTTAAATCATTTCTGTTCATTAATACGCCACGATATGTGATACCATTATATTTATACTTATGTATATCTGGATGATTAATTACTAAAGTAACAATATATACTAAACAATTGATTAAACGATATTTTGTTCGCAAAGAAGAAGAGGACGGTGTATCAAAATAATGTAATATATATAATGCAAGATGTTTGTTTAAAACACCATGAAAATTATTTGTTAATGTATATGCTTTAATAAAATATATTAAATAATTTTGTTCTTCGATGGCTTTTTCAAAACAACTCTGGATCTCTCGTATGTGATCTAAAGAAAAATGTTCTTTTTCAAATAAATAATCGTTTAAATAATATTCAATTATTTCAATTAATATTTTTGTTATTAAATGATGTTGATTATCATACGTTTTATATAAATCAATTTGTTTACGAAATTCTTTAGCTTTTTTTACTAAGTTCTCACCATTTAATGACCAATCAATATAATCGTTATCTGGCATATCTTCTTCAAAAGCATGCAAATTGCAAGTTTTTAAGACTAAAGTTTTAATTGCATCTTTGTTCGATTCATCATATGGTACTAATTCAGATGAAACACCTTCTAGTGACATGAATGCACTATTTGTGAATACGAATTGAATAATTTCTTTTTGTCCATAACAACTAACAAAGTGTAAATCTACCATGCCATAAGCACCCATTCGACTTATTGTTTTGACACTATTTACCAAACTGAAATATTTTTCAATTTGATTTTTCTTTTGATCATCCAATAAACGCTGACTTAATTCCATCTCCTCTTCACCAATTGCTGCCATCTAAAAGTAGAAATGACTAAATTAGGGAACGCAGTCGTCTTGTCACTTCCGAAACTGGTTATTTTTAAAGTGATACTCTGAAGCTAGTTGTATCGGCAATACAATCCTGTCTTTTCACAATTAAGCAGGAGGAAAATAAAAGAGCGTGGGTGTGAGTATATAATTAATATAATACCAACACCCACACCTACCTACTCACACTTTCAAGATGGTGTAGCCATATTTTTTAAGATACATAAAACTTTCATATCCATTAAGAACTTCTTTATGGACAGCAGAGCAAGTACAACCGACGAAAATGAGGACTAGCAAAAGCTTAGAGAGCGACATGGCAGAATGAAACTAAACTACAATGCAATGATATTTTATAGTGTTAATGTAACTACTTCCGTTGTATTCGTCAAACGACATTTTATGATCGAAATGATTTTTATGGGAATATTCCTACTTTGGCATTAGTTGTACGCACGAATCTTATATTACTGGCTCATCTTCACCTCATATCTCGTCGATGCCTATGTATCTTTCCAACTTACCGTGGGATAAAAAAACAAAGTTTAAAATATTGTGATTCATTTCCTTTATGTACTTCCTAAGTATCTTATTTCACTGGTGTACAAGAACACAAAGAAAAAGAATCTGCTAGTGGTATTTAGAGATAATAAAAATACCATTATTTGAATCGAAAAAATGAGTCATCGAGTAATTGTGAGATTGTATAGAACCGGGAATTTAATGTTTATTGTAGAACAACAAGAACAAGAACGATAGAGAGAACAAGAAGAAGAGAGAAAGAGAACGAGAAGGATACAACACATATATGAGGGGAAAGGAAATAACCTTATGTATATATGACAGAAGGACGCAAGGAATGTTTTAACATCATCAGAGAGAATATACCAATATGTATATTACTAGCTATATTGGATATTTCCTACTGTAATGTGTTCTACATGATAGTTATGCAAAGAAAAAAAACCGCCTATTGGCATTTAGAGATAATCATAATACCAATAAATGAATAAAAAAAAAAAGAATAATCGCGTTTTACACGATAGAAGTACAATGGAACTTCTCTTATGTAAAAAAATTTGGCACAGAAGAAAATCCTTTACGTTAGTAGAGTGATTACTCTAGAGAGTATTTGTAAAAAGTTGAAGAAACTACAGTTCTTTTCAATGAACATAGTTCTCGTTTAGTCATCAATTCCGAATTTTGTTCGAGATCAATTCTTTTCATTAAGACATTGCGTAAGTTTGTATTTATTGAGGGTGTGGGTGTGGGAAAGAGTATAGCACAAACAACACCCACACCCACATCATCAAGATGCATGCTGTGCTATGACAACTGATAAAGCATTTTTTTCCGTGTACTTTTTCATCTTCACTATTGTAAAGTACTTATAACTGGATTCACTGTATAGATTCCAATAGATTTATTCCACATCGGTTTTTTCCCCGTTCTCTTTCTATATTAAAACATGAATGATTCATTTTTTGCCGATATTTGGTAGAATGTCGGATACAATACCATTGTACATTGAAGAATTAGCGAATGAAATCTGGCTTGAAATATTTGATTATCTTGATTGGATCAGTCTTTTTTCGATATTTTATGGTTTAAATAAACGAATCAATCACCTACTTATGTGTATTGGAACTTTTCAGTACGTTCGACTTATTCAAAAGTAAATTCAACATTTTTAATTAATATCCAATCATTCACAAAATGAATCGTTTAGTTCATTTGCAAGACTTGTTTCATTGATTATTAATACATTTTTTGATGACAATTGCAGATGTACAGATGAGTTCACGAAGACTATCTTTCAACAACATTGTCCTTTCCTTGAATATTCACATATACAATGGACTGTGCTCGAACATAGAGTGCAAATGACCAAAAATGTATGTACATTTCATTTTCCATTGCTCCGTCACCTATACGTGACTAAACTTCCTTTTCATCTTGCTATTCAACTATTAAATCAATGTATTAATCTTCGTTCTTTTTCTGCGATACTCCACGAGTATCCATCAGAAAAGAATGCAACAACATTATCTACTCGAATACGTGGCCGAATTCAAATGGGCCTTCCATTACTGACAAAACTCAGTTTAGGAGAAGATAACTATGAGGAAAATGAATTGCCAAGTACATTTCTGGAATTTTTCTTACCATGTTGTCCTAATCTATGTGTATTCAAGTTAGAAATTCGTTTTCAAACATTGCCTTTTTTTACTGCTCTCAATATGGATATCAAGCACGAGTTCAAAAGTGAATTTTTATACTTTTTAGATATCAATCTTTATATAAAAAAATTGAATCGTGATGGGAACTATGATGAACACAATATATATTTTTGCATTTAACATAAGTTTGTTCTTATTTTTTGTTTAGTTTGAATGTGGGTGTGGTGGATGAGAGTAGATGTGTGAGTAAGAATAAGAAGAACATCCATACCCTGCGAAAACTTTTCTTTGAATAAGATTTTTGAAAAAAACAACTTTTGAGAAATAAAAGCAGAGAAAAAATGTAGATTATATAATAACATATTGGTTACATTTTGTGGATTTTGTTTAGCGAACAAAACTTTGCTGTATTATTGAAGTCTTTTCGTCATTCATACATTTCTCCTAAAGTATAACATACAATTCGATATTCTGCATTAAAACTACTACCAGCGAACTTTTTAGACATATTTCCTATTCATTAGAAAAAAGCTTTGAAATAACGTTCGCCTGATCTTATAATATTTTTTTTCAAAATATTCTTCTCCATCTTTCCTCTATATATATGCTTGCCGAACCGTTATTTGCGATTTATATTCGCACCTTCGTAATCAACAACAGCAACATAAAAATTCATCTAATTGTCGTTGCTTCTATCGCGATCAGTTTGTCGACATTGAGGAACTTGAGCAGTGGAAAAATAATATTGGATGTGCTTTCTGTATTAAATCATTTTAGTCGGCAAGTCGAGATAAATCTGTTGCTAAAATCTTTGCCGGAGATAGGCATTGAAGAGGAAAAACATATATTTTCTTTACGTTCACTCTTCCGTGTTGACAAAGTCAAACAAATTCGCTCAGTTTGGTAAGTTCATTTGATTATTGAACCGTACAAAAATATATTAGGTGAATATTATTTATATACTCACGAAGATGAACAATCCGCACTAGAACAGCTACATAGACACCATTTTCGAACATATTGTGAGAAGCAAAATATAATTAACGCTTTCGATGGCTTCAGGAATCTGTATCTCCGTTCTGATCGAAATTTTATTCTTTTTGAGCGCGGCATGTACACACATAGCGCAGTATCTACGTCATTCGTGGTCTTTTCAATGGACTTGAACAAACAGAGGATGACGACGAGTACGACGATCATCTGAGAACTTTTTATCGAGGTCAGATTATGTCTCGATTTGCATTTAACAAAATTTGAAAAAATAAAACGACGGATTTCGATACAGCAGTTTACAATGCTAGTGAGCTTGAGCGAATATCTTGCAATTAGATTTCAGTGATTTTTTATATAACTGTCGATACTAATCTTTCCTATCCAGTACCATTTCGACAAGTTGAACGAGCCTCTCTTTTTCCATTGAAATGAAAGTATTGCAGGTATAGGTAGCATATTCGCACATCAATCTCACCCACACCCTCAGTATGATTTTAAAATAAATAAATGCATTCTTTCGTGCATAGTTTATTTATTTCAACGTTAAAATCTTCTACAGTATACTAATAATAACAATAAAAAAAAAGAAAACGTCATTTCCATTTTAAGTAAATATTATAAAGTTGTCGATGAATTGTATAATTTAATAAAAGTTTTTCATCATCAATCATTTGTTTTAATTGTTTTATCATTTGATCATCTGCTGTTATTATATAAATACATAATTCATGTAAATATTTATGATGATTTTGATTGATTTTATTTAAAATCTCAC
>CAJNOI010000235.1:74983-94154 GCA_905250115.1 Adineta steineri
ATCACTTGAAAATATCGATAAATGAATGAGTTCATTCAAATTCATTGATGAAATATCTTCGATATCTGAATCGTATTTATTTGAATGTGAAAGATTAAGATGACGAAGTGAAGGTGTATAAGATAGTAATGCAGATAGTTCATCAAATGTATACGAATGAGCGATCTGGAGATATGTAATAGGACTTAATTGTTGATTATTTGATATTGGAATTGATATTTAATACGAAAAGACAAGGTAAATCACGTAAATGATTAAGTAATGATATAAGTTGATTTTTTTTAATATCTTCAATAAATATTGATTGAAGATTATTATATGAATAATCAATTGGAAAAAATTCATTTATAGAAGTTTTTGGTGATTGAAAGGAAATTGAATAAATTTGATGTTTGATTTCCTTTGAATAATTCCAAAATAATTTTTGTGTTGTTGAATAATTAAGAATTATTTTATATCGGTTCGTTGAACATGTAATTAATTGTTGAAAACGAGCATTAAGATTTGAAAATGCTACACAAATATCCAAACCTTCAAGATAATCATATATTTCATAAAAGAGATCATTCGACAAATTTTCTAAAGAATTTACTAATTGATCTTCATTAAACTACAAAAGTAAAACAAGTTTAGATATTATTAATCAAATGAATTTACTTCGTGATTTTTTTGAATTTTCTTCAAACGATTCGGTCGAAGTTAATTTTCGTTTCGTATAATCCATGTTGTTTACATATAAGAAAAGAAAAGAATTTGAATATATATAAACTACTTTTTTTTTCTTTCCTTTCCTTTATACTCGTCCGGCACGTTGTTTCGAAATCAGTCGAGCTTATTTATTATAAATAGATGAAGAAAATTGTTTAGATTACTACATAAAACATTTACAGTTGAATTTTCATGATGGTATTTATGTCTTTTTGTCATCGGAAAAAGACTTCGTTGTTGAGCTGCCAATTCAAGTTTCTCTTTACCTACCTCTGATATACTACAGTTTCGCACACTTAACTGATAAGAAACATTACGTAGAAGCGTAGCAGAGCAGATAACATCTACACTTGCATCAGTTATTCGTCTGTTGCCACGACGCTGCGTTACGAGCTGAATATTTATTTTAGATATGGCTGAAGCTGGTTATGGTTGTCCACTCGATCCTGGTCTTTGCGCATATCATTGTCGCTCTAATGTTATTGGATCCGGAGGAGACTTTCAAGGAAAACGTCCATGTGATGAAGCATGTCTATCAGTATTTAATTTAGTTTGTACATGCCTTTATGGATGTACCTGCCGTGGATAAGTAACAACAATAGATGAATCTATATATTTTTGATTTTACAAAATAAAAATTCTATTCCAACAGGACTATCAGTGTATTGAAGAATATTTTAAGAAAAATAAGCTTAGCACACATTTTGTTTTTATGTTGAATTCGATTCATAGTAGAAATAACGATTATAAAAATGCTTCTAAGGATGAATGGATGTGAGATGAACATGACCTATACATTTACTTTAGCCCATAAACATCTGCAAGATGCAGAAGATTTTGACAGAGAATTATTGATAATAATTATTTATAATTAAGGTGTGGGTGTGGGTTAAGAGAAGATAGACACATACACTCAGACACACACACCCTTGACATCGTACTGAAGTTGTACTGGCTCACAATATTTCCTTCGTTCAAAATAATATATACCTTTTATCTGAAATTTCGTCTTTTGAATTTCTTTAGTAGAATAATTCCTGCTGTTTTATGAAATTAAAATGCACGAAATATCGTAGAAATTTTATTTTTGAATTAAATAATAAATTTTTTTTATCTCTACTAGTCGAACGACCATTCGAAGTTGGAAGTGTTCGGTATATTGAGTGTTTTGATTGAATTCTGTTTATCATCATTATTTTTCTGTGAATCAATTTCTTCACTATTACGTAATTTCTTTTCGTATCGAACCAATTGCATAAGAAAACTAGGATTTGGACATGATATAGAACGACGATCAAGTAAAAAATCGTAAGCTTTCATCAAAGTATCATGATGATATCTAAAATAGAAGAAAATATTTCTCATCGATTGTAAACAGAAAAATAAATTTTACTTCATTAGATAAGCGAGAACAATGGAAGATGATCGAGAAATACCCATTTGACAATGAACTAATACTTTTTCTTTCTTCTCTTTACATGAAAGTAAAAAATCATTTGTTTTCTCAAAATATTGATTGATATTGACATCTTCTTCATCTTGCATATCGATCCATAATACATTAAAAGTTTTTATAATTTCTTCTTCCAATGGTACATGACAAGTATTAATGATATGTCGAATGTTGAGATCTCTCAGCAAATTCATATTTCTCGCATGATTTATAGTACCATGATAGAGAAAATCATCAAGCACCACTGATGGATTATAATCAAATTTCTCAGATAGTTTCCTTTTTTGATTTAGAAGTTGCATTAATTTAACGAAGTATATCAATTCTTCTTCTGTTGGTTGTAGAATATTTTTTACACGTTCAGATGTCCATGGATCCATATAATCGGTTATCAATGGATTTATTTTATCGGTCATATTCTTTTTTTTGTAGTTGTTTTATTGGCTCAAATATATAATCTAAAATGAAAAAGATATCTTCAAATTTCAATTTAATATTGCTGTTCACTAATCTAGAATTATTTTAAACTTTAGATGGTTTTATCAACTTATATAGCAATGCAGTTTGCATTAAATATAATCTTACCTTTTTATATTTCTTACACAGAATCGAAATTTTCAAACGCACATCGTGTATTTGTAATCAGTAATGCTTCTTTTTTATCGAGATGTGGACGTCAGTAATGTGAGAGAGGTTCATTGTACAATAAATGTTTTGTTTCTGAGTTGCAAGAATTGTATCTAATTAATTTAAAGATATTATATCATAAGTTTTAATTTCGTATTTTAAATAAATATTTTTACAAGTGTGAGCTTTGCATTCAACTACACCGTCAAGAGAGTTTATGACACTGATAATCTTTTGATTGCAGCTATGATTTACTTTTCAATATCCACAAATTCTACCAGTTACAATGAGCGGTATCGCTAAAACTAATTTTACAACTTTCATTACTCGCAGGGTGTGGGTATAATATACCAACACCATCATCCAAATCCACTCGCACACACTAACATTTCTAAAAATGGTTTAAATCCAGTTTCTATGCTCTATTAGAAAAACTAAGTTAGAAGATTCAATCTCGTAACATATTAAAAAAAGAGTTATCTATGGAAAATTGCGAAACTACCCATTTTCGCCTAGAAAAAAGTTCAAAAAAATACAAAGCACACAAATTCCTGACCACCTTGAAATTGTCTTACTTTATTTTTGCTTTTCGTGCATCTTATAAGATATATTTGTAGATGAAAACGTTCGTTCACATTTTTTTTTATCGTAAGAATATCAAATGTAATCAAAAGCAAAAATAGAGGAAGAGAACGGACAGCACGTGTTACACATAGTGATGCAAAAACAATACTTATCTAATAAATATGTTATGCATAATATGACTCACGCAAACAAATGTATATTGGAAAAAACCAGTTGATTTTGTAAACTATAAATATAAAACAAAATTAAAAAGGAAGTATACCAAATACAACATACATATTTTATATCATTTGGAAAGTAACTATATTTGATTTACAATATTATTTCACTCTCGATAGTTCTAATGTTGAAAGTGTGGGTGCAAAACGAAGCTATAAAACCATACGTCGTCTGCAATATATTTACCAACACAATCACTATGCATTTTTTTTTCTGTATAGAAATGTATTTTGTATTATTTAGGTGACACGCTGCAGGTCTCTTTTTCTGCTTTTAATTTTTATGCAGTGCCGATTGCAGAAGTCTATTTACCACATATGATGCTGCAGCCTACACATAGTTTTATATATTATTTTGACTAAAGAGCATTGAGAAAGAAAAAAATATATAAATAACCATTGTAAATAATATTTCTATTAACTATTTCAAAGTATACGAGAGAGATCTAAATAATACCTTACTTTATATCTATCAGAACTAGGACAAGTACTGCAAGTAAAAGTATTATACTTTTATATTTGTATTTAAAATATATCACAATATCTTTTTTTATAGTGTAAATATCGTTAGCTTCGTTAAAGTTTAGCGATTTTTCACTATCTAGGAATGATCATCTTATGATTAAAGTCTCTACGATGTCCTAGTCACGAATCGATGCATATTCCTTGTCTTGGAATTTAAAGTTGAATTTAAGAACTACTTTAAATCTTTTGTATAAAATTAAGATCATAAGATTGTGTCGCTTTTCACAGGCATAATTTTTGAAAACAGAAATAATAAATATATAAGCATTAAAAAATGAAAAAGAAATAGCTTTAAAACCATATCTTAGATAAAGTTCTGATTTATTGCAACAATGGCTGATGGCGAGTCAGATCAAATACGTTAATCTTATTTTGATAATATATTATATTTATTTCTCAAATAAAAGACATCTTACCTTTATTATATATAAAAAAAATGTCTCATTTTTCTTTTTGAAAGATATTCATGGAGACTAATCAATGAAATTTACAAATATGCTTTCTTGTTATCATATAAATTATTCTTCATTTTCATTCACATTTATCTTTAATATAAAAACTAGAATTCATATATATTTCGTTTTATTTATTTTTTGTGAATAAGAAATAAACTTTAGAATGAAAGAACTGTTAACACATTGTTATAGTTAAGTTAAATGTGACATTATATAACTTTAATAAATATTTTAATTCATTAACTTTTTCTATACAAAAACTTTCGAATGTTTTTGAAAGATTAATAACATTTGATTGCATAGCTTTCTTTTCAATCGAAATCTGCTCGTTTTCATTTTCTGTACCAACATGAAGACCTTGATTATCTACATTTTGTTCGGCAACATTTGGATCAATATTAGATATATGATAGACAAATTCTAAATCAATTTGTTTGCTATACTGATCAGGTTGATGATTGATTCTTGATGTTAAATTGGATTGAAGTTTCAAAATCATATGTTTATATGCTAATTCAACATTAGTAGAATCTTGTGCAGAAACTTCGAACATGGAAATATTTGATCGAATAAAATACTCCTAATTGAAAGTAGAATGTTCTTTTTTTTCCTAATTATTAAATATACTTTACTGTAGCTTTGTTGAAATTGACTACCTTTTGTTCTGCTAAATCACATTTATTTGCAATAACCAATTTCGTCACATGTTTATCTCCATAATAACTGATGTCACGCGACCATTTGTTTAAATTTTGAAATGATTCCTAAAAAAGGAATTATCATTTCAAATCAAGGTTTCAAAATACATTACAATCATACTTTGTTTGTTGCGTCAAAAATAATAAAAATACCTTGTACACCTCTATAAAAACTTCCTAAATATAAAAATGCAAAAGGTTCTTGATAATAAATCACAATAGAAGATTACGTGTGGTGCCATGAAGATTTTCTATACTGCTACTGTCGTACTAGAAGGAAAACATAAAATAAACATGTAGTTTATCAATTCCGAACAAAATCAAAGACATACAATTGTGAGTTTAATCCGTTCACCATTAAGATTGATTTCTTTTTTTCTCTAAAAAAATTATATTGCAAATTAGAACTTTTAAAATAAACTTACTTCCTTGTAACCAACATAATCGATTTTCCATTCCTCTGAATTGAGAATCTAAAATGAAAATATTGAATAGTTATAGAATAGAAGATGTCTCGGCTATACATACACCATCTACTGTTGAAAAAAGTGTTTTTCCAACACCTTTATCACCAACAACCAACAAGTTGTAGGAATGATCACTAAAAGAAATCATTGTTTTCTCAAAATGATAAATTTACCGCTTACTGTTGAGAATTCGACATTGCCATGATAATTCTTCGTTAATTTATCTATAAAAAAATAGAAATTTTCTTCAGCAAACTTTGATCTCCTGAAAAGTTAATAGTCTTCACTTCTGAATAATTCTTTTCAAATGCAACTACTCTATATAATAGCTGAAAAGAGAAGTGGATGCATATAATCTCTGTGCAAAAGACACCTCTATTGCATTGTCTTACGTAATAAAAAAAAGGAAAACATTAACAAAAATATGAATAATTCACTTGAAATGAACGATGTTTAGATATTAACAAAAAGAGCCAAAGGACAATTCTACTCAATGAAAAAAAAAAGAGAAGCTTGAGGGTGTGGAAGAATGCAAGTATGATTAACAGAAAAACCCAAACCCTCATGATGCCCTTTAGAAATTGAAAAACGTATCACAGGAAAGAAAAAAAAAATCGAAAATATAATCTTTTGTTGTTTTCTATTCAAAAAGAATACTTTTCGAATGTATAAAAGATGTCCTTCTGCACCGGTTAGGTTTTCTCAACTTTAACAGATATTTGAATTTGATTTAATTCTAGTATCGATAAATTATTTATTAATAGCTTGAACAATATGAATACTATTATTTATGTTTTTATTATCAATTTGAAAAACTAATATCAGAATCGAGTTGTTCGACCTTGATCAATCATTCTCTGATGATCATCGATAAGTTTTCATTGATTTATAAAATGTTGAAACCTGATTATCTTGAACAAACAAACTTTGAGCATTTTTATTCAGTCTATAACCCTTTCTTTCAGAAAACGGAATAATACTCGAATATGCTTCTACTGTGGATAAAAAGTTTTTTTTAGCAACTAAATGAAGATTTCATTTATTTTTCCTACATTAATTATTTAAATAAAAGTTTGAAAAAAATCTCAGTATAAATGTTTTATTTCAAATCAAAATCAAGATTTTTTAAATTGTCAAAAAACAAATATTCTTCTTTTCATTTCCATTTTAGCAATGAATTAAGCGATACATTATCCACCAGAATGTTCCATAAAAAGATACTTAAGTTTTTATTGACAATACATAATTGGACTAGTCTAAGTTTGCATATTAGATTGATCTATAACATACGCATATAATATGACCCGTCGAAACTGAAATTTCGCGGTCAAAGGTTGAACTTCAACTATAGTGCATAGATTTGCTTTTCATTTAAATATGTCAACAATAACAACAATTGAAGATTTCTCTAATGAAATATTTTATGAAATCTTTGAGTATCTTTATGGTTATGATATATATATAGCGTTTTCAATACTTAATTCTCGTTTTCAACAATTAATTCATTGCCCATTTCTTCAATATAAAATTCGAATTGATGATCGACCTATGAAACAAAATACAGTGGACGAATTACAACAAATATCACATGTTATAAAAAATTATATTTTCTCAATCTCTATTCAGACATGCAGACCTACTACGGAAATAATTTCTTTATGTAATTTCGATTCATCGTATCAAAATCTTCAATGTCTTATTTTTAATATTGACCAACCAAATATAATTCTAATGATTCTTCCTAAATTAACTCAACTACCTAAATTATATTCATTAACAATTGAAAATATGTATAAGTTACACATATGTAAAATCTATCCGTTAGTTTTAAATTTATCAAAATTAAAATATTTCAAAATAGAAACATGTTACATAGATGTATTTGCCGATCATTCTTTACCAATTGCTACACATGAACAATTATCTTCAATTGAACATTTAATTATTAAACATTCTTGTTCTATAGAAGAACTTGCTAGTTTTCTATCTTATACACCAAAAGTACAACAGTTGAACTTTTCCATTTACGGTAACAAGAAAACACCTTTAAATCTTCTCTCTCTAAATCACTTGCGACATTTAACATCTCTTTCGATCAAAGTACGTTCAATGAAATTTGATAGATTTGAAAATCTTATTAATCAATTCAAATTCCATTTAAAAACACTTTCATTGGAAATCTGGTCGAGAAATAAAAATTATTTAAATGCTTATCGATGGGAAAGAATTATTTTACAAAATTTACCACAATTAGAACACTTTTCCATGAAATATCTCGTCCGCTTTCGGAATGATGATCAACCACCATTACATTCAGACGAACCAAATGAATTTTTGACATCATTTTGGCTTCAACGACAATGGCTATTGAAAATTGAAATAAAATGTGATTTCATAATTTGTATCATTGATGCATATAAGTATGTGAAAAGAAAACATGAAAAAAAATAATCTATATTCATTTATTTAGAAAACAATGGTTTGAATATGATAGACAAGAGCAGAAAATATATTCTTTTGAAGAATTATCGAAATCTAGACAACTTATTATTGACGATATATCTCCAAAAACATTAAATAATATTCATAATTATATAAAATACGTTCTATCGGTTATGCAAATTGATCATTTGGTTATTCAACAAAAAATATTTGTTGATAAGTTAGCTGAAATTTTATGTTTATTACGTGAACTTGATTCATTAGACGTTTCTATGATATCATTTTTATATCCAAGACAAGTAACATTAGATGAAGTGATGGAAATCTTTCGTTCAACAACTCATATTAAAATTACAAAATTTCGTGTTAGAAAAATTAATAAAATTGAAGAAATTAATTTTTTTCTTGCATTTTGTCCATTAATTAAACTACTTGAAATTAATGAATTACCTGAGATAAATGTTGAATTATTTCTTCGATCATTGTTAATTCAAATTAGAAATAGATCAAAATTTCAAAATCTTCGATTAATATGTATTCAGTTACCAACAGCCAATGATACGATGATATTAAAATTAAAACAAATGATTCAAGTTGAAAATTTACTTGTTGATTTTAAGATAAAACGTATTGAAGAGAAAATTTTTGTAGAGTGGAAATAATTTCAATTGCTTCCATCTAAACTGATGTATTTTCTCAATTTCTTATCTTAATAAATAAAAATAACTAGTTATCAAATTTTTAGTAGTCAGTCGTGAAGTACAAAACTCTTGCTTTCCCCCTCTTAGGCTTCACCAATTCAATGAGACTTCATGAGCGAAGTCTCTATGTTGCTTGTCGTTAGATTTACCTATTGAAATTATTATCCTCATATTCGATTCCATATCACGTAGTGATATCATTCATACATATCTTTTCTTCAGTCATGACTTAATTACAAAGAAACGTTATTAAAATTACTTATATTTATCGACAATAAATTTGAATACATAGAACAATATTCTTTCAATTATTAGATTTCGATGATTTGATCTTTTCATTGGTAGTGTCAATTCTCCTATATTTTTACATGTAATATTCAAGAGTTAAGATAACAACTTTGTTATCATTATATCGACACTTTTACTTGACAAAATTTCCAATACGATTACAACAAGCATTGAGTTTTCAACATGATTAGATCGTCTACCAACTGGGGTTTTATTTATGATAGGATGTGGGTGTGGGTGTCTTTCTTATTAACTCACACCCACACCCTTCCGTGATTACATGGGTTTTCTACAAATTTCTCAATAGTACATAGAGTGAGTGTGGGTCTGATCTGAGGTAGAACAAGAAACACCCATACCCACGCTCTGGAACTATCCCACCCCTACTAATAAGCAAAATGGTTGTTCAAAATATTAAATAATTAATAATAAGACAGTTTCTTGAATAAAGTATTATCGATAAAAAGAAAAGTTTTATATGAATCATTTAGTAAGTTTATCAACTATCCATTTTGTCACATTTGATTTTGATAATTCAGGACGAAAGTCTTTTTCACGTTCTGCGAAGCTTTGTAAATCGTTAAATCTCGCATCAGATTTACGAAAATCTTTTAAAATAGTAGGTATAATCGTAACACGATTATCTATTTCTTTTTGATCATTTGTAAGTTGACTTTTCAATTCGTTTATTGGACGTTCAATCAATTTTCTAATAGTTGTTAACGCACTAAAATTGGATATTGATTCCGATGCGGTATGAATAGTAGCTTTCCCCATGTGTTCCCAATCATCGTCTTCTGATTCATCGTTGTTTAAACTTTTCTCTTTCCAATTTTCCCATTCCTCAAATAAACGAACATCAACTTGATTTATTAAAATAAGAATGTTGACTTTTGTAGCTTTTAAAAGTTTATTGATAAATTCAATACTATGTCGTTGATTAATATCTACGACTGTTGTTACCACAATAAATAGACTAGCTGAATGCAATGTCATGTCTAACATATTTTCTGCCTGCCCCGTAGCATCATTTTGGCCAGGATTGTCGACAACATCAATAACTAAACCTGATTCATCATTTTTGTTTTCATCATTGTTAAATTTAATAAAAGCAGGACACTGAAGTGCCATTCGAGTATTGAATGCGTCGATGTTTCGTAGTTCCTCTAAATTCCTCCCGGTTAAATATTTAAATAAAGTCGATTTTCCTGTTTGTGATTGGCCAGAGAGAACAACTTTCGGTGGCTTTCGAATTAAAATTTTGCGCGTTGAAACTATTTGATAACAGAGTTGTAGTAGCCCGATCCAATTCCAACGATGCTCATTGGGTACATCTTTTAATGGTTCTTTTGTAAATGTTTGATTCCACAGATCATTTCGTTCTTTCTCATTTTTAACCGTCGTCATTTTATGTAATCGATCACATGCCTCTAGCCTGAACAAAATTTGCCAATCATCCTCGGTCGCTTCTATCCGTTCACCAATTGATAATAATAAGGATACTGAAATTTCAAGCAATGTTTTTCTTATCTGATTAAGAAATTTTTTGCTTGAAAACCATACCAAGTATCTACGCTCCCATAAGGGATTATTAATTCGGTTCATAATATAATTTTGTACTATTAGTACGGTTTGTTTTATCCACGAATGATTTCTGAAAACAACAACTAAGTGATTCAGTTTAATTTTAAGAAAAAAAAATGGTGCCATTACAGACTTGAAAATGCTTTGAATAAAATTAATTTCTCGACGATTATGCAATTGACGCAGATATCCTCGAAGTTCAGTAAATTCTAAATACAACTGTTCCAGTTGTATACTAACTTTGTCTGAGTTACTAATCGATGTCACGTTTATATGTGATAGATCTAAGAGAGCTTGGCGCAACTCTATATTGACAGTAGAATCTGCATCACCTTGCAGCGCTTCAGGCGGTAGGGTTTGTTTTTGTTTCACATAAAGGTGTAACGTTAATGTGTTCAATAATACTTGATGTAGATTTTTAGCCTTTTCACGTATTTCATCCGAAGTATGTAGTGAATCTTCCGATACATTTTTCAACAACTTTAATTCATTTTCAAAATATTCATAAACGGCTTCTTCTGACTGTGGTATTTTATTATCGTCCAAATATGTTTCTATATCATTCACATAATTTACGCTTTGAATTTCGGCTAAATATCTTGCGAATATTTTATCGCCTTCATCGTAATAAATATGTTTAAATGAATCGAATAGAATTGAAAAGCTTCGTGATAATGCCGATTCATTGTATTGTTCAGCCGAACTGGCATCTAAAACTAATTCATGATAACCTCGTAACACCGTTGATACCGGATCGAGATCGTAAACATTTGGAAACATTGAATTGGTAATATCTGACAGAACAGCAACTCGAGTAAAACATGAACCGAAGTACGTTGTAACCTCAACGAAAAAGGTTGAATGATGCTTGATAAATTCTGTTGATTGCGATGATTTAAAGTATAAAGCACCACGTCCATCAGATTGTTCTTGTGTCATGACTACATCTTGTTTTCGGTCTTTCTCAGATTTTGCCAGCTCAACTGGTAATATCACAAAACGAATGAAGTCGACTAAAAAGCCTTGTAAATAAATATAGTGAGGATATGAAAAATCCTCGTTTTGTGAATAAATGAACGCAGATAGATTAAAGACTGATTTCGAGGAAGTATGGTCAAGTGGTGATCGCAATAGCTTTTGTGTTGAGAAGTTAGCATCGCCTAATCGTCGAGTAGCTTCTGCGTTAAATAACTGATTTATAGCAAACGGATAACAACCGTGATCCAAAAATTCTCGATAGACAAATTTAAATGGTCCAGCAGGAGCTAAATCTTTTTCACTGAAAAATGTATACCAATGATTTCTTCCGCTTGTCAAATTCTCTAAAAATGTTGCTTTGTCGTCCGGTGTTTCACCTAATGAAATAATATTCAGTTCTCCTTGATGATTTTTAATAATAAAATGATGACGTCCAAACACGGAATATGTTGGAATCAGAGCGTCGCTAATGATATTTTCAATCTGATCGTCAGCATAACCGACAACGCCTGGTAGTGGATCATCAATCATGTATTTAATAGTTCTTTTGATTTTACCAATGTATCTAACAAATGCGTCAACTATATTTCTTGTTTGATCAGCTCCGAACGTCACCAAACGAAAAATTGCGTCGTTTTCATAAATGTAACTATCAAAAATATCATACCATGTGGTATAGCTGACCCAGAAGTTGTGATCAGCGCATTGTGGTATACCGAAGGCGATACAGCGTAATACAACCTGATCAACTGTTAAACCAATTTCAGTAAGAGATTTGATGACTTGAGCAGTAAATAGTTGGCTTACTGCACCGCCTAGAGAATGTCCAGTAACAATCACTTTCCATCCTTGTCGTAACCAATTGACAACTGCCAATAATGGACCTGATTCAGCACGTTTAGCAAACCCCGAATGTCTGTTGCCTTCATACACTTCTCGATTCGCATAAAACTGCAGATCGGTAAATACATCTTGAATAGATTTTGATGAAACAGTTGCACGAAATACTAATAAAACTGTTTTATGCTCATCTTGACGACAGATCAAAAATGGGTGTTGTTCACTCGGCATAGATTTAGGATCGGAGAACATCAATGCAAATCGTACAGGAAACAAAGATTTACATTGAGCGAGTTTATTTTCGATATACTTCAATTTTGCATTTGTATCATTTTCTTCAATTTGGTACATATCATGAAGCCACCAGCATAAATTAATTGACAAGCGAATCCATATCTTACCTTCGACACTTGAGTGAAAACTCTTTGATTTATCTAACAATGCAATATCAGGAAATGGTATTTTCTCATTATTTCCCTCATTCCCTGATGTCGCCATTCTAGACAGATATAAGTTACTGAATAATCAAATAAATGAAGAATATATAATTTTACTGTTTAAAATAATAATAATAAGATAATATTTATTATTGACGAAGAAGTTTTACTCCAAATAGCAAATATATCCAATCATTTTTTTTAAAAGGTCATCTTGAGGGTGTAGGTGTAGGTGTAGGTGTGGGAGGAGTTATAGCAATGGGAAGAGGATCAATCAACTTGCGGAAGCTTCGTGACATGGGTTTCTCATTGCTGTTTGTGGAAGAAATTTTGTATGATCGAGGAGGTGAATTTTCTTGTGTCGTGAACGTCTTTTTTATTCACCGAAAACAAAGCGCAACAATACGACCTGAATAGTGCCCTATAAAAGCTTTCTTCAGTTGCTAAATCTCCCTATATGTCATATGTTTAGTGGTCTAACGTTGTCGTTTTTACAGTACATCTCGGGTTTCTTCCAGGATTGAGTCGAGCGAAGTCCAAGGGACCGACGCGTTACTTGTATTAGAAGAAAAGAGAAAAGGCTTATTTTGTCGTTCTATATTCTGGCACATCTTTGATAGCTCATAAGGAAGTTACTAGGGCAGTGCGCATATTCTTGGTCATATTCCATTTCATCTGAGTTAATACAGTCATCGACAGGAAAATAAGATTAACTATTGATTGCATAAGCAGCTGCTTTTCTGTAATAACTAGAGGAGGATGTGCATTTTGTTAGTGTGGGTATTGAGAAGTCGCACGCTGATATACTCACTAACACTGACAGAAACATTCATCGCTTTGATAAAATGCATATGAAATACAACTGGTCATGCTCTTTTTTTTCATTTTAGTAGCACAATACTTTCAAAATCATAAACTACGAAGGTGAAATTTTATCCTATCTAACATATAATAAATATAATTTATATCCTCTAAATACTGATAAGGGAAAGCGTTATAAGAGGAATGAAAATATTTCCTAAACACAATCATATATATATATATATATATATATATATATGAATACATAGAAATATCGATCGATGAACTTTCAATATCTAAAATGAGTAACTTACGTAGATTGCCTGTGTTGCCGTATAGTAGTGAAATAAAGAATGAATTCTGTATTTTACTCTTTTTATATCTTTATCTTTTATCTATCGATTGTAAAATCTTTCACTTGAATTATTCAGCTTTTTATTTTATCATGCTCATATATGCATCTATAATTTTTTGTAACCATAAAGCTATTGAGAATAGAAGTAAGAAAAAACGATTAGGAGAGTAGATTATAAAACGAAAATTCACATCCAATGTAATAAAATAAATGGCTTGATAAGTTTAGTAATAATATCGTCAATACAACAGTCATAATTTATTTCTTATCGACTAAGATGATTACCAAAGGACTTAAAATACTGCAAGAATTTCAACAAATCACAAAGATCCATATTCAAACTGTTGTCTAATTAAAAATTTCAAAAGTAAAATTAAATTAGATATTATTGATATAGGGGTACTAGCTGATGAAGAAATGAGTTACATGTATTTATATATGCATTGAAATATACTATTTTATGATAACTTTAATCAATTCATTTATATCAATGAAAAGAAAGAAAACAAATAAGTTGTCCATTAATTTGTAATTTCTATACTAATCAATATAATTGAAAACAATAGATTAAAAGATTATATCATTCATAAATCTATGTTATACAATTAACAAAATATTTTAATTGGTTCTTAATACGTGCAAATAGTGGCGTAGTCAGGAGTTTTTGAGTCATGGACAATTCATCAGTAAAACTATTTTTATATGGTCAAAGTACGTTTATGATAAGAGATGGTAGGTGATGATAAAGGTGAATATTTTTCTTCTAGATTCTTAGTATGATAATATAATAAATTTATACATGATCCAGGATGTTTATCATTTACCGTAAATTGTGATTCCCTAAATCATCTTGAGGATGGGTGTGGGTGCGAGTTTTTTAGCTTCATTGGCCCGAGCCATCCCATACCCTCACCCACCCACTACCCACACCCACACCCTCCTCACTTGTACCCACAAACACACCCTCCTCACCTTCACCCACAAACACACCCTCCTCACCTTCACCCACAACCACACCCTCCTCACCTACACCCACACTCGCATCCACATTCACACCCACACCCTCAAGATTATCGATCATTCAAGATTTACTTTGATATTTATTTGAATATATCTCGTCTTCAACAAATAAAACTAATTACCAGTATAAATACAATTTATCTTCAAAAAACTCTAAGAAATAATTATCCAGCAATTTTTCTGAATCAATAAAGGTTTTCAATGTCTTAACTAAACTTTTAGACACATGTGTAAGACATAATGAAAACAATCGACGAATATTTTCATTAGTTTTTGACAATAAAAATCGTATAGTTAATTGAAAAACATCAGTCGGAATACAAATTGTTAAATGTTCCAATCGAGGACATAAAGCCACAAGTAAACGAGTGTCTATTAATTTACATTTTTCTTCAATTGTTATATTTGTTATCCCATTTGTTTTCGAAACGCTTTGAAAATTTTCATTCTGTTGAAGAGACCAATAATCTGGTATAGAAAGGTAAATAGATTTAAGTATCATTATACAAAGATTAGATGTTAAACATAAGATTTGAATAATTTGTTCGAAAGAAAAACAATGACAATTAATAACTAATTTTGTTATTTGTTTCAATGGAATTATACAATTCAGACTGGTAGCAATTGAATCCTGTGATATATCAAATATATGTTCAAATGTAATTTTTGTAACACTTGGAAAATAATAAATACAATTGATTATTGCTTGTAGACTTCGAATATGAACATGAAGAACTGTATTTAAATGAATTTTTTTCTCTAATTGACCAGTTTCTCCATATAATGTAAAATATTTTCTTCTTAAAAATAAGAATAATACATGAGTAATATCAAAATAATTAATCTAATTTTACCTATATGGATTAGTTGAATAGAAAATTCTATTATCCCAATTCTTTGTCCATCCATGTAAATGTTCAAATGACCATTGACGTTCAATCCAAAATGAAGAATTGAATTGTTCTATTTCAGCTGAATTACACGCCATGATTTGATTGTCTTTATGGACAGTATAAGTATATTGAATATCAAAAATTCTTAAATATGGTATATGATTTATAATTAATTGTTCCCATTGATTGGCATCTAAATATTTCATATCATATTTTGTTGAAATACATAAGACTTCAATTCGATGAGAAAGATTTGTAATCCATTGTTTAAATTGATCAAAAGTTGTATGTCTCATTTGAAATAAAATATGACTTAATTTATTTAATATAATCGGTCGAATATTTGTTGGATTATCTTTTAATCGAAAGATATTTAAACATGATAAATAACGAAGATGAGGAATAAATGATAATAATGTGTCGAGGTGGTAAAAGGAAATATCATTTTTAATAATAAGATGTTCAATAGAACTGTATTCATTGGTTGTTTCAAGTAATAAAATAGCATTTGATTTTATTTTAAAAGAGATTTGACAATATTTTAAGACAGGTAAACGAAATATTCGATCATAAATATGCGATGGATTCGTTATGTCATCAATAGGTTCAATATCTAATGAGTAAAGTTTTGGTAAAACACGTAAAGAAATTAAAAGTTCCTCAAGATAATTCAATTGAATATTATGAATAATAAGTTTTTCAAGTTTACAAAGGCTTGTTAATCTTCGAAGTGGTGAAAAGGGATGATTATAGATAAATAAATTTGTTAAACGAATCGAATTAATTTGAAGTTGATGAGGAATAATAATTTCTTTATAATAATGTTGAAAATTTGATTTTGATATTGATGAAAGATCTAGATTTATTCGAAGATTAGAATTAGTAAGAAGATTTTCAATTCGCAAATTCAGATTAGAGAAAATAATATAGACATCATAAGAATCCAGTAATTCAAATATTTGATAGATAAGTTCATTAGAAAGATCTTCAAAATGAGTTATCAATAAACTAATAGAGAAAAATAATAAAAAGAAATAATCTGTTATTTTACAAACCGATTTATACTGTTATTAGTTGTTTCCATTAAAAACAAAGAAAGTTAAAATATGTATTAAGAAGTATGAGATGTCATTTACCTTCTAGTTTTTGTCTTTTAATGTTCCTATCATTGACAAAAGTTGTTGATAGTACTGCTTGATCCATATTTTTTAAATTAATATAAAACGATGCTTTTTGATCGAACAACTTTGTCCATGATAAATTAATACAATGAATTTAGCGGACGACGGATATATCGTCCGCCATCGAGAAATATAGCTATTGTGTCAGTCATGTTTTATTGTAACTTTTATCATCTACGTATCGAACGAACTAACAAATGAAAAGAGATGTCATTAAGAGGATCCAAGAAACAATAGGCGAAGTACGAGGATATGGGTGTGATTAAGGATGAAGAAGAGACACCCATCCCTCAAATAATCGATTGATCTTTTCCTTATTTCAAATGATTATACAAGCAAAACGAAATGTATATATTTATTCATTTTATAATAAAAAACGCCATTAGATATCCTTTATAAATCTAATCGATAATATCATGTTTAACATGGCACAAAGATGAAAAAACGAAAAGTAAAGGAAGACTATGCAAAATTCTTTAAACTTCGAGTCTTATGATTCATTATCAATAAATTCTATTTTTAATGAGCTTTCGTTTGGTATAAAATTCATGACTTGCTCTATTTGAGATTACAGAACAGTTTGATGAAGTAAATGTGTTTCACTTAGGAAATGCATCGGGATGTTTTGCAGCCAATTGATTTAATGGCTTGTCGAGTTTCGGTGTATGTTTTAAGTCTGAACTATGGATAACTCCGTTGACCGTCTTTCTTTCGCTACTATTAAGCTTTGTTCTATTGTTAAGATCATCCTATCGACGAATTTTGAGCTGCTGTGCCACGTTGTTCAGCGTCTGGTCGTCCTTCCACTTGGCCCATTTTTATCAGAACGGTATTTTAAAGTTTCTAAATTAAAAAAATCATTCATGAATATCAAAGCGCCATCCTCCAGATTTTTTAACGGAGAGATACTTACTATTAACTTGTATGATTTAAATAAATTATTAATAACAAAATGTGATAGCAATCTGATTATTTGGTAAGTGTTTTTATATGAGTTTCTTTATCAGTTTATTTTCTTTTTTTCTTCAACGACGTAATTTCAATCTTGTGTGGGAAGTTGTAGGAAAAATATAACTCAAGACACGTTGGTTTTTTCTTTTCTTTGTTTCCTTTTCTCTTATGTGGGCAAGAACCAATCGCTTGTTATCAGAAGGTATTATACATTGATGATGTTTTACATGGCAGTACATACTTTTTTCTTCTATTCTGTATATGTGGGTAAAAACCACCCGTTTATTTTTCATCGATATTACACAGTTATAATGTTTCATATGGCAGCACATACTTTTTTCTTCTATTCTGTATGTTGGTTTTTATCTCTATAGAGAACATTCTCTTCTGTTCTTTCTGCATAAAAAAAATGCAAAGACGTACTCATGTAAAAATGTCGACTGCATAATTGGATTGTCAACACATGTCCGTATTACTAACTGCTCACAAGCATACGGTTTTGATTGATTCTTGAAATAACCAGTATTTGTGATTTTTTAAAAATGTATCAAAAATGAAAATCGATTGAATATGATGCAAGCTTCTATCAGCTTTCGATATTTTAATTGAGTATAATCAATCTTTATGAATATTTTTTCAATTACAATCAGTTAATAGTTGACAATGTAGATGGTAATGGAGTGGACGACTGTGATTCTTATCTTGACACCCACCGACTCACACCCACACACACCCACACCCACACCCACACCCTCAATACGATATAACTGGTTTTATTATTTATTTTCATTTATGCATCATTTTACTTTTGAGGATGTGAATGAATAACGATCAATACTCACACCCAAAAAAAGTTATTATGATGTGTAGCACTTGACAAAAAGTGATGTTACATCACATTGCACACTGCCGTTGGAATTCTTTCAGGCTGTGTAGTTTTTAACGGAACAGAAGTGATTGGCAC
>CAJNOI010000235.1:94254-118942 GCA_905250115.1 Adineta steineri
GTTGTATGAAGTAGCCAAATCAGGATGATTTGAAGGAAGAGTTTTTTCTCGAATTTTAACGTCTTTTTCGAGAGATGAAAGTGCTTTCGAGTACTCGTCTATTTTTTCCCTCACTAAACTGATATTCTTGTGTAAAGTAGCCAAATCAGGATGATTTGAAGGCAGAGTTTTTTGTCGAATTTGAAGTACTTTTTCGAAAAATGAAAGTGCTTTTGAGTACTCTTCCATGTTGACATACAGACAACCAATGTTGTCGTATAAAGTAGCCAAATCAGGATGATTTGAAGGAAGAGTTTTTTGATAGATTTCAAGTGCTCTTTCGAGAAATGAAAGTGCTTTCGAATACTGTCTTATCTTAGAATATACAGTACTGATGTTGTTGTATGAAATAGCCAAATCAGGATGATTTGAAGGAAGAATTTTTTCTCGAATTTTAACGTCTTTTTCGTAGTATGAAAGTGCTTTCGAATACTCTTCCATGTTGAAATACACCAAACCTATGTTGTTGTATGAATTAGCCAAACCAGGATGATTTGAAGGAAGAGTTTTTTGAAAGATTTCAAGTGCTTTTTCGAGAAATGAAAGTGCTTTCGAGTAGTCTCCCATCTTCCTATGCACCACCCCAATGTTATCATATAAAGTAGCTAAATCAAGATGATTTGAAGGAAGAATTTTTTCTCGAATTTCAAGTGCTTTTTCGTAAAATGAAAGTGCTTTCAAGTACTGCCCCATATTGCAATACACATTACCGAAGTTGTCGTATAAAGTAGCCAGATCAGGATGATTTGAAAGAAGAGTTTTTTGTCGAATTTCAAGTGCTTTTTTGTAAAGTGAAAATGCTTTCGAGTACTCTCCCATATTGTTATACAGCAAACCGATATTGTTGTATGAGTTAGCCAAATCAGGATGATTTGAAGGAAGAGTTTTTTGTCGAATTTGAAGTACTTTTTCGAAAAATGAAAGTGCTTTCGAATAGTCTCCCATCTTCCAATGCATCATCCCAATGTTATCAAGTGAATTAGCCAAATCAGGATGATTTGAAGGAAGAGTTTTTTGAAAGATTTCAAGTGCTTTTTTGTAAAGTGAAAGTGCTTTCCAATAGTCTCCCATATTGTTATACACCAAACCGATATTGTTGTATGAAATAGCCAATGAAGGATGATTTGAAGGTAGAGTTTTTTGTTTAATTTCACGTGCTTTTTCGTAAAACGAAAGTGCATTCGAGTACTCTCCTATGTTGGTATACACATTACCGATGTTGCTGTATGAATTAGCCAAATGAGGAGAATTTGAAGGAAGAGCTTTTTGTCGAATTTCAAGTGCTTTTTCATAGAATGAAAGTGCTTTCAAGTACTGCCCCATGTTGCAGTACACATTACCGAAGTTGTTGTATGAAGTAGCCAAATTAGGATGAATTGAAGGAAGAGTTTTTTCATAGAGTTCAATTCCTTGTATGTAATACCAAATAGCCATTTCATAATCACGCTGGCTATTTTTGGCATATCCCAGACAAACATAACAAAACGCTTTTTCAGTCTCATTTGATGTCTGCTCGAGTAATACCTTATAAAGTTCTTCCGCCTTATTGAATTGGCCAATTTTAAGCAATAAGTCACCCAATCTCTGCCATTCAGTACCACTAGCTTCTTCTCGTATCCTATCTGTCAATTCTCGTAATTGTTGATCGCCATCTGATGTTAGCTGTAATTCAACTTGATAAAGTTGATCATTATTATCCATTTGTTTAATAGTACCAACTCGAAAGACGGTGTGCATTGAGAAGAGAATTTCTTCTTCTTCTTCCTTATAATAACTCTCCTTTTCGATGGAGGCGAATGGTGTTGATTTAATACAAGGATCAATTGACATTATAAACAGAACACCCACCTTATCCGGTACTGTTGAAGCAGTGTCAGCATAACCGATGGATATTTCCTTATCTTTGCTGGTGGACAAGAAATTATTAAACGACATTAAACCGCCTTGTGTTTTCTGAAGCTTTTCAAAGTCTGATTTCATAAGACCTTGCCCTCGATATACTTCAAAAGGTTTTCCATCATAGTGACTGACTTGTCTTTCGTATAACTGTTGAATTTGTCTATGTACATCACGTAGAAAAAAACCCATAGTAATAATTATATCGGCGTTCATTGTTCGAAGACCATCGTTGAGCATAGAAAAGATAAATGTTGGGCGAGTGTACCAATAAATAGCTAATTGAGGTTGGTATTTTTTTTCAAATTCATCAATATTCTTTGTCGATCCGCAGTCATGAAGTCGGCAATAAGCAATAAACTGTTTGATAGCCTGTTCACCATATTTTATATTAAGAAGAATATCCTTGAATATCTGCGTATACATAAAAGTTGGCTCCAACTGATTTAAATCATAAATGGAAGCCAATTCATTTACGGTGACAAAACTCATAGCAATCGAGTCTTGATTATATTGCTTGACATCCGCTTGTAATGCTTGACAAATATCTTTCATATTTGTATGAATACCTTTGATTTTTGCCCAATTTTGAGTCCATTTTTGATGTCCGGATTCGTCGCCACAAAAGATGTAAATTGCCTCTAACTGTGGCGTGCCATGGATTTCAGGAACGAAATGTTGACCTAACAAATATGATGTTATCACGAAGACACGTTCCTTGTCAACCTTGTTGAGTACTTGGATGCATCGATCCAGTTCAGTGCATAGGACGACATGGTTGATCAAGCTCTTCAATTGAGCCAATGTTTCTTGGCAATCCTTGTTTGTTTCGTCGATGCTGGTATCTATCCAAACGAGAAGGTAATTTGGAGCCATAGGTTGTCGTGGTTGGAGAATATTTGGTGATGCCGTTGAGTCGGATGATGCTATAGCGTTTTCATCTGATTCTGATTCACTCATTTTGATCTTGTTGTAATTTTTTGTTGCAGGTAAACTTTTTAGTAGATTTTGTTGTTTGAATGAAAAGAAAAGTCACCGTTTTTCTTTATATAGGCAGTGACTTGTTTATTCTCGATTGTTCGTTGTCGCTTACGAACAAATTTCACCTAGTTACTTTTGAAAATAATATTGTACAGAGCAAGAAACAGAATGAAGCAAACACATTTGTTGTTCACCTTATCGAAAGAACGAACAACACAGAAGCCAATAATCGAATAAAGGTAGAAAGAAAAATACAATTCTTTCACTGAATTAGTTTTCCTCTTGCACTTTTCTGTTAGACATTATATGAATATTTGATGAATGTATGAAATTTATTATGAAAAGAAAATGAAATAAGCTTTATGAAATTTTGTACATTGCTTTAAACGGTATGCCAATGAATGAAAAAAACTGTAGACTCAATATCGATGAAAGTATGTTCGAAGAAACTTTTTTGTTCTCTCTTGGAACAAGCGAAATATTTCGTACACGATGATTGAAGAGTTTTCAAAAATCACAAAAATATGAAGAAACGTTTTCATAATTTAAGCATTGAATACTATTTTTGAATAAAAACGAAGTTATTCTGTATCCATAAGGGTGGAAATTGTTCTTTCAACTGATGATAGCAATTGTAAATAAAATAAACTTCCTCAAAAATAGAGATGCTTAAAAATTGTATACTTTACATGAGAAAATGCGTATATTGAATAAATTATCAAGTGATATATTATTTGAAGTAAGGCAAAGCTTCTCTGTGAGATATTCAGATGAAAGTTTGTTTTCGCATTAACAAGATTAATTTGTGAAATGATTTCTTTATCAAATTATGTGCTGTTTGGTATTTTTTGTATACCAGAACAGTTATTTCAAGACAACATGAATGATTTTGCTGTAATAAGCAGCATATATATATATAGCAACATCTTTAGGCTCTTGAATTTTTATGTGTATCAATTATTCTGACTCCAGAAAAACTGTATTGAAAATAGAATTCACGCAAAAAGTTTGCACCATCAATTTTTGTTTGGTGAATATTGATTTTAATCGATACAAAAGAATAAATTGAATAAATCTGGTAAAAATTTTGCATAAGTAACTGCATGGACTACTAAACTTATATTCATTATAAATCATATTGCATGAAAACCTATGAAGAAAAATACTGTTAATAGTATTTTGAGAGAATTGCGTGTAGTATACAAGCATTTTATATAAGACAAATAAATTCTTTTCGTTTAAATTTAAAAATAAAAAGTCATTATTAAGAATAGACATGTGGCTTCTTTTGATTTTTTTACAAATCGTTCCGCGAAAAGAAGCTCTATTGTTGATCTATAGTTAGCCATCTAAAACGCAAGTATAAGAAGAAAGAAAGGTTGAGAAAAAAAAGTACATTGACAATGAAACAAACAAACGTTAATGCAGTTTCATTATTCCTGCCATTCTATTTTAGTCGTTGTATGTATAGTCATTTGTCAGAAAGAAGCGAGGGTGTATAAATAAAGAAATTTGAAAAGAAAAGCGAAGTTGCATATTAATCATTCTTTCTCATCATCTGTCACTATGGTTTCATTGAACAGATGAGTTAAATGTATGAAAAGCATGGTGACCAATAGTTTGATGGTTTGAAAAGATTATATTATGAAAGATTACTAATTATCCAAAAAGATTGCTTATGTAAAGGATGTGGGTGGATAAAGAAGAGGGATACTTTCTTCAAGACTCACTCCTAGCCACACACCCACACCCTCAAGATGGTTCTCGCTCGATCTCTATCTTTAATTAGCTGTAAAAGAATACGAAGAAGAAAAAAAAGGAAATGGGTGTATTTTCAAAAGGTCAAAAAACAATATTTTGGCATATTATAAAATTTACAATTACTGACTTTCATGACAGTATCAAGTAAAAAAATAGCTGTAGCAAAATAATTATATTCTGAAAGTTCTTTTGTCAACAATACAAAGTGTTCATTATTTTATTATATTAATATAATAATCACGGCTCTAAACAAATGACGTTGATATGTAATATAAATTCTGTGATGAATTATTATAATTATGTAAAGCAATACTTTTCTAACAAAACTAATTTAAATACGAGTCTCAGCATTTATCTGAATTGGTGTTCTTGGTTGATCGACATTTATCAAATTTTGTCGTGTTATTCGAAACCAACATGAATTCAAGAACTTTCTAAAATCTTGACGAAAAGTACTCGATGCAGTATTGTTCGCAAAGCCCAGAAGTGTTGCAATAGTATAGATAAAACTTTCAATTCCAAGATATCGAGGACTTTTGTTAATGTTCATATAGTTGGTTATCAACATTTCAAACAAAATCACCGGATAAAGACTCATTGATATAACATATACTAAGATTTCTGTAATTACCATTGTCAATAATTGTCAATCTCGACTAGTAATGCTAAAACTTTGACGACCACTTACATCATCATTTCGAATTGGTTGTATACGTGTACGTAATTGTTTCATATTTCTATAGGTCCAATATCCAAAGATAGTCATGGTTACAGGCGGAATCAAAGAAGTAAAGATCAATATATAAATAGTGTAAATAGTGGAATAGAGTTTAGTCATGCCACAATGTCCGTCTATGATTGTTGTCATGACTAGTGAATGACTAGCGGCAATAGACCAGACAATAGTCATTATACCAATAAGATATCGTGCTGTTGATAATCGACTAGATGTTCGCAAACGATCAATACATGCTAGTGCATCAAAATATCTACCCATTTGACTCAAGACATTACTTAAATATGGGCGTAATTTGCACAGTACCATCGAGTTTGAGGCTGGGTCACCATAATCAAAACTGTAGAGTGCCATGGGAATGTTGAATGTGAGTAAAAGTATATTTGTCACAGCTGCACTCATCAGATACATTGCACATGGATTCTTCCAATGTTGTTTGAAAAGAAACATAATGAATACGTTTCCAATATTACCAAAAATTAAGATCATGAGAAGTCCATACCGATCAAGTTGAAGTTGAACGAGCGCTAATGAAGAAGACGACATTTTGCTTGTTTTTCGTCAGTTGACTTGTCTTTATATATAATTATCTTCATTTCTTATTAAATAAGTTAAACGCTAAGCTTTCGAGGCATCTATTGCCATAAGATATTTGCATTCATATTAAAAAAAGACGATACTTTCTATGCCGTCAAAGAGCAGCATGGAAAATTCGACGCATATATCTTTGTTTCCCGATACAATGCCAAGATGAAAACGCTCAAAAACTACTTTAGTCACTTTTGAATACAGTTTATGTGAGTTAGATTTAGAATTTGTCAGTTGGTGAGTGTTCTTTTCTTTATTTTGGCTTTTATTCTAAAATATGATTTGACTTATTTTTAGAAGTAATATTAAATAGAAGAAAGAGTTGCGTTTTTCTTCAGTTGCGAGCGTCGTTGAACTCCGTCATTAGATATAAATTTTGTCACTTTAAAAATGCAAATTTTCAATCTTCCAATAAGTTGTACTCTAAAAAACAACGTAGAGTGTGGGTTTGGTTCTCTTGCTCACTCACTCACACCTGCCCTTAAAAAAATTCGGATTTTTTTCAAGAAAAGTTGGAATTCAAAGGACTAATATAATCTAAGGAACTTGTCTCTAATATAGAATAAATATATACCGCAATATAACTATACGGTAACTAATGGATAAAATCAGATCGTTAATTTCAAACATATATTTTTCTTATACGGTTCCGTTAAAGATATTCACCCGTTTCATGTGCTTTGTGCCGTCTGTTTTTTTATAGGTACTCATTATAAAACAGGATTCGGTGTGCAGTGAAATACAACACTATAATAGCTTCTATGTCAGCTACGATATTGAGTTGAATCTCGAATATCGCGTCTGTCACTGCGCTTTCTGCTGTACCTTGCACCTTCATCACACACTCACACTGCTCTACTTAAATATTCTCATGAAAGCAGAGACGATAGGCACACATAACTTAGTTTACTATCATGATCAATTTTCTTAGAATGATTGAAATGATCAAAAAAGAATGAAATTCTACATTCAAATTGAAAGTCAAGAGAATTGAAACAACAAGCATTATTTTGTAATTTATTCATGAACAAATTTTATTAAAGTCAACATGACATGATATATTATTTAAAATTGTTGTTTTATTATAGATAAGAAAACTGGTCAATATTGTCACTATAGGAATTATTCTCATCAACATAGAATCTATGGGTCTTGAAAAAATCCAATATGAATCATGCATAAATGTAAACATGATGCCAGGTGATGCTAGACATATTAAAAATACCACACTCATTTCATGATGAAGTAGCCAGATAAATCCAGAGTATCTTTTCTTCATTTGTGTTAAATGAATGAATAAATATATAAGATCAGTGAGGAGTTCAGGTATAGTTATGAGAATTAATAACTCAATACCAACTTCTCTAGTTCGTGGACTTGTTGTACCATTATCTAGCTGAAATATCATTGTTAAAAGAAACTTTAATGAGCGTAAACCCATTGCAATTCCGAATAAATGAAAAATGATAAGAAAAGTTGCAAACCACTTGGTCTTCAACCATCGTTTTATGACGAATGCATTTAAAGAAATTGCGATCACACAAAAGCCTTGAGTCAAAATCGTGATTTCATTTAACTGACTGGAAGTAACATGACGAAGACTTTCAGATTTTCTCAGTTTTATAAGAGTAAAACCAGAAATCACAGCCACTGATAGTACTAGAACAATAATACGACCAAGAAATGCATGTTTCGGATGTGATATGCCCATTAAATACTGCAAAATAAATAATCCACAAAAACCCATCGCAGATAAATCATGTATACAAAATACTATGTAGTGGGTTAGATTTTCTAGTTCATGCCGTCCGAACGGTGATTTCAGATCGGTAGTTTTTATCTTTTCCAATTCAATATTCTGGATACTACGAACAATTATTGCGAATAATATTGCCAATCCTAAAATAAATCAAGATACAATATATAACATTTCTGCTAGAAAGAATACTATGATATTATATCGATTGAGACCTAGACAAAAACTTTCTCATACGACAATATCTATACTTAATGTTACTGACCTATCATCTGAATAAAGCGTGAATATCCCATATCAATGACCATTCTTGCAGTTACTCGTAATTCACCAAATATTCGTATGTATTGTGTGTAATATGCTAGTGTGATAAAATGTGCACGTTTTGTTACCTTTGATGTCGTAGATTTACTTTTGGTACTGACTTCGCTTATCATCACTTGCGTTTTTTTACTACGCCTCTTCTAAAAACAACAAGCTATAACCAATGCAAGAGTATTATCATATGATATGAGAGTGCCACATCATGCGAATGTCAACACATGATATGAAAGTGCCACAACATACGAATGTCACGACATGGTATGAAAGTGCCACATCGTAAATAGGCCATCGTTTGGATTGGCACAAAGAGTGATAAGAAAACAACATAAAACAAAATAAAACTATTCATCGAGCAATCCTATGACGCATTATATCTCCCTTGTTGATAGATAAGATGAAATAATAAAACAAATTCGGTATGGTTGAAGCAGAGACCAACACCTATCTACCCACCCCACACCCGCACGTAAGAAAATATATACATTTATTCAGAAAAATAAAAAAAAGCAATAAAAAATTCCAATTTTTACATAAAACTTGTTCATGATCTCTAAAAAAATAGAATACAACGATGTACTTATTCGGATACCAAAAAAAAATTGTTTTCTTCTAAAGACTAATAATATTTTCGTAGGTAAATATTCTTTTTTGAAAGTTCTACATTTATGATTAAGACTTGGAGTGTTACTTTATTTTTATTTTTCCCTATAATAAAGAATAAAGAAAATATTTTCAAATAAACGGTAAATAGAGAAATAATTGATATAAAATCAGATAATATTGATGGCAGTTTTCTTTCTGTTACTAGCCACATTCTAATGTCGAACAGTGTTAGCAAATCAACGTGAGGTATAAAAGATTTATGGAAAAAACTTCTCTCCAGAATCTTGTTTAGTCTGCGTCCTTATAATATTTGGAGAGGTACTCGGAAAACATAAAATGTTAGATATTTAAAAAAAAATTTCTTTATTCTTTATTTTAACTTTATTTTTTAAATTTAAATAAAGATAAAGTAACATCCCTAATTTAAGACAAATAAATTTATTAAAAATAATCACAACTAGTCCTAGTCAAACTCTTTTTTCCTTGTGTTTGAACAAGAATACACCCAAAGATTTATTTGATTGACGACTAACGATAATCTTCTTTCCACACTCAATAACTTTATTGTTGTACATCAGTTAAATATTCATCAGAGTTTTTGAAAGATAAAATTTTAATAATCGATTTAAGACCATAATCAGAATAAATAATTTTGAATGTTCTTGGAAAAAAATCATCATTGATATTTCTCATCATTTTGTATTAAATATGATTTTAATTTTACAAAAATAATCAAAAAAATTTGATGTATGACGCATTCGTTTTTTTTCAATCGCTGCGGACATTTATAAATATACTAGGAGCATCGAGTATGTTATATATTTTCAACGCTACACACATTTATATATACATGTGACACACCTTATTTACTATAGGAAGAAGAAAAAAAAGTGCAGAATTCAATACTTGTATGTGAGGAGAGCGTAATTTATATTGTTTGTTCTTATGTTTGAGCGTTAAACATACACGTGTATAGTTACATACGACGCAAAACGTTGAGTAATCATAAGAAAGCACTCGATTTCTTTTCTTTTGCGTCGCATATATTTGGTGTATAAAAAGACAAGCGATATTCTTTTTGTCTTAAACATTATAAAATTCTTTATCAAGCAATCAATTCATTCATAATAAAAAAAAAATATGAGTAAGTTTTTTCTTTTAATTTAAATAACATTAATTTTATTTTCAATAGACTTTGTTACAAACAAAATTGAAGAAAAAACAGGTATGGACATCAATAGAGATGGTCAAGTTGGAGGAGGTGGTGTTACTGGACAAATTGAAAAAGCTACTCACATGGATTTAAATCATGATGGAGTTGTTGGAGGACGTCGAGCTCCAGGAGCTGGAGCAGGTATATAAAATATTCATATAAATAAATGAATAAATATCTTTTTGAATTTTATTTGTAGGTCTTCTTGGTAAAGCTGAACAAGTAACACATATGGATCTGAATGGTGATGGTCGTATTGGTGGAGGAGCTCCTCGTAATCATTAAATAACTAAGCAGATAATTTATTGTATATAAAATTTTATATGTTTATGTTAATCGTGCATAATAGAATTTTTCTCATAGAATAAAAATATGTTTAACTATATTCAGAATAGATGTTTTGTACGAAACGTATATTATATACTTATCCAGATGAATTTCGTTTATTCAATAAATATACTCTAAGACTTTACGAGGTGATAAAAACTAAAAGAAAAAAAAAGAAATACTATGTCGCACTTAATATTATCGCAAACAACTTATGAATCTTTTGCGATACATAATTGTATTTATTCTTCTGGTTGGTAGTTTTTGTATATAAATACTGCTCTATTAGGTTAGTAATCAAACGAATAAACGGCATCAACAAACTTCAAGACCAATGTTTTTATCGACTCTAACACCGTTACTTTTACTTCTAGTTTTACTATCAATATATGAAACAAATGGTACAAATCTTACTTTTATTCCACAATCTATTCATATTACAACTGCTGATCTTCCTCAACCAAATACTTCATTATCAGTTACTAGAACTGCTCAAATCATTCCTGTACCATCAGATCCATTATTCTATACTCCCACTGGATTTACAACCAAATTATATATGAGTGGACTTTCATCACCACGTTATCTTATTTATACACCAACAAATGATATACTTGTTAGTGAACCAGATGCAAATCGAATATCTTGTTTAGTTGATACTGATCAGAATGGTTACCCTGACCAAAGATTAACATTTGCTGATGCATCTAATGGACTTAATTCACCATATGGTATGCTTTTTTCTAATGGATATTTCTATGTTGGTAATCAAGATGCAACTCGAAGATATTTATGGACGTCAGGAAGTCGAAATATTACAGGTACAGGTGAAATTATAATGAGTTATTCTCAAGGTGGACATACAACTCGAACTATTCTTATATCACCCGTTAATAATAAATTATTTGTTAGCATTGGTTCAGCATCTGATGATGATGTTGAATCATTGCCACGTGCATCTATTCAACAAGCTAATCAAAATGGTAGTAATCAAACAACATATGCATATGGCCTTCGAAATGCAGTTGGTTTAGCTTTTCATCCAAAAACAAATGATCTTTATGTAACATGTCAAGAAAGAGATAGACTTGGTGATGATCTTGTACCTGATTATTTTACACGTGTAAATGAAAATGATTTTTATGGATGGCCATATGCATATTTAAGTTCAAATTTAACTGATCCACGTTTATGTTTTAGTAATGGAACAAGTGAACGACCTGATTTAGTATCAATTACAAAAACACCTGATGTTTTATTTCAAGCACATTCAGCTGTTCTTGATATGCGTTTTTATACAGGCACTCAATTTCCAAATCGTTATCAAAATGGTGCATTTGCTGCATTTCATGGTTCATGGAATCGAAATAATGGAACTGGTTATAAAATTATATTTATTCCATTTGATAATGCAACAAATCGACCATTAGGTACATATGAAGATTTTTTATATGGATTTTTAACAAATGCATCCGGACCAGATACATTTGGACGTCCAGTTGGATTATTAGTTTTAAAAGATGGAAGTTTATTATTTAGTGAAGATGGAAATAATCGTACATATCTAATACAATATAATCAAAGTGCTAATAATAGTAGTAATAAAAGTAGAGTCTTCATACCCTTTATTTTATACTATCTATCTTTACTTTGTTTTCTATTTCTTCTTAATTTGAATTAGTAAACCTAATTTTTTTATAGTAGCTAGACTATACTATCACTATAGTTTTGTTCCATTTATTTTTTATTTTTTTCATTTCTATTCACGTACATGCTCATCATTCTACTATATATTTAAACTAGCTATTGATATAATAAAATATTTTTTATTAATTTATCTATCAGATCACCATAATGATAATATTGATAAACAAAAATATATTTACAAAAAAAGTAATAACATTTCATTAAATTCATAAAAGAATTATTTAACTGTCTTCTTCATAGAATCATATACAATGAGCATAGAGCAATTGAATTTCATCAAAATAAAAATTAAGTAATAATGCATTGCACCTAACTAAGTTAATCATAGAACGATGAGTGAAAGAAATAACACCTACGGATTTCATTGAAATCTAAAAGATAGATAAATCATATTAAAATCAATACAAAATACCTGCAACTTACACTATCATAATGTTATTTTGATGAACCATAACTATCTGACTCTCTTTCAGGAGTTCGTGCGTCAGCCCATGAATTCTGTATGACACCAATTGCTGCATCAATGAACGTTCTAGCAGCATCCGAAGAGCCATTATTAGCGCAATTGTGAAAACTTTGAACCAGATCATTAAGATTATCCATAGTAACTATTTAAGTACAATAAATATATACACGTATAATTATTGTGATTTTTGTCTATGATAGACTTTTGGCACTATATTATTATTAAATATTCATTTACCTTTATGTAGAAAGAATACCCTAAATCAAAAATAAGAATGATAGAGAGAACACAATCGACTCCAGTTTTATATATCAACGTTTTTCGGCATGATTATTTATTCATTTGTTAATATTGGAAGTTTCCGATAAGCTGTCTGGCCATACATTTCGACGAAGACCGCTATGCCAAAAATAAACCATATGTCAATAAAATCTTTTGATGTACTTTTAAAATCAATGCACGTTCTGTACTTGATGAATTGATGTATTAGTCGTAGACATGATTTATATCGTAATTATTATAATATCAGCAAATTTTAGAACTGAATAGTCACGAATAATACTCTTCCGTTTTCACAATATTCAAAATCATGATAAATATTAGAAATAATTTATTTAATCGTCTTGAAAACAAAATAACTGGTGAAAAAAGTTAATTTTCATAAGTATTTACTGTATATGATTTTTTGTCATTGTCAAAGAACGAATGACTGACATACCTCGACAGTATCAGACATATAGTATAATAAATTACACGATTGACATATTTTGCTCGTATAAAACAGAATGAATAAAGCAAATATACTTTGGCCAATTTTTCAATTGTATAAATATATCGACAAGAAAAGGAAGAAGCAAAACACAGTTTAAAAGTATCGATTTTTTTTATGTATACATATATTTCATATAACAACTCGATCAGTAATAATTCTCTTATTTATTATTGATGGTCTTATGTAAAATCGATTGAAATTATTATCACCAAGTTTTTTTTTCAAATTTCGCCGAGAGAATGATTTACTGATATAAACATATGATTCTTTTCTCATCACAAAACAAAAATATAGACTTTAATTTTAGAGTGGGCGTGTAAGATTGAAGAGAGATGCACTTAGTGGTGACAACGACCTAATCCCCTCCCCCTCATTTTTAAAACTGTTCGTAAACAACTGAAGATTTTTTTAAATAAATTTAAGATTTAGGATGTATGTCACACTTATCATTTGTACAACATACCAGAAGGAAAGAAAAGAAAAAGTGAATCACATTTTGATTTCTAAACTAACGCTTCAATTTAATTAGCTGATCTAATTTTTTTAATAACTGATCATTTAAATAAAATAATGATTATTCATTTAACTTTTGCGAGATATTATTGTCAACTAGATCAAAAAATTTCCAAATTATTTGTTTTAGAAAAATGTTTAAATACCTTGTCATCTTTGGATATAATAATAAACTTCGATTTTCTCATTCTTTTTCTAACTTCAGTTAGTTATATAATCAAAATTTAGCAATTTATCTAATTCTTATCAACTCCCCGATGAGTCTCGACTAGAGTTCATACCATTCCACTGAAATTCAATACATAATGAAAATTGAATCTGGAGTAACATTCTCAGATATAGACTCAAGTTCAAGAAAAAAAACTGATGTTCGATTTGTTATCCACCTGAATCTCTTCTTCAAACAACACTTCAATATCAGATGAATACAACTATTCAAACAATTTTAAATAATCTAATAGTTGAAGAATATATAATTAATAAATTTTATGAAAATTATTATAATCAATGTGCACCATCATCATGTTCGTATAAATCAAATAGAATCACAATAGAAATTACAAAAGAAAATACATAGTTGACTTAAGTAACAATATTTCTTCGTTTCGAACAAATTTTTCAGAATATATTTTATATGCTGTCCGTGATAAAGCTTTAAATGCTATATAAATATTATCTAATAAATTTTATCTATTATCACTATAGAAATTTGACAAAAAATGTATATTTCAGAAATTAGTTTTAAAGAAAATAATATTAAAACAATGATTATAGTGTAGTTTGTGATTCGATACATATTTAATGAAAACAAGTTGTACGTTGAGACATACTATTAAATACGATATTAGTGATAAGGGTGTGAGTGTTGGTGTGGGTGATATTCATCTATTAATGGAACCCACACCCTTAACTAAATAAGATTTAATCTAGAAACGAAGTGTATTAAGATTCTTATATTGATTATGATTATTAAATGTTGAAAAAATAAACTCTTTTATATCACAATTCGTTTAAATTTCAGTTCAAAAATAGTTTTTTTTGTCATGCTCAATGTCAATGAAAACAATAAAAAAATACATAAAGAAAACTAATTTAATATAGTAGTTAAAGATCCAGTATTTTTTTGTTCGATTAAATTTTGTTATATTTAAAATGCCTGGCCACAAGATAAACAAAATTTTGCTGTTAGATTTTCTCGTGGTGTTCCGCACTGTAAACAAAAATTTCCCATCTGGTTAATTGAAATATGATTGTGGTTGAGTAGCTATTTGATTTGTTGGAACGGTAGAACCCCCAATATCAATCATTATCTAAAAATAAATAAATTACAAATATCTACAGAGTATTTCTAATACTTACACAAGAGACGGCTCCAAATTGTTGGCGACCTCTAGACATGCCAGCATAATATGCAGAAACATCTAAATGCCAACGACATGGTTTTGATGATCGTGTAGAATATTTAGCTGATTCTTCTTCAATTGCTCGTCGCATCTTAGTATGACGTCGAAATGATAAAATCATTATTCCAAGAGGAAAACAGAGGAATAAAGTAAAAGCACTAATTATAATGAGAATTATCAAAGATCTCTTGATAGAAACTTTTTTATTAATATTTTCTATTGATTCTTGAAATTCATTGATTGTAATTATTCCATTTAGTTGTTGAGGATAAGTTGCATCAAACGCTGCTTTGCAGCATTCACCTAATTTTTTTAAAATATAAGAAAATATATAATTAAGAAATTTAAAAAAGAATTCTATATACCTTGTACTGGTAGGAATGGTATCTGAATTGAGTTGGAATTATTTGTAGGATCAACAATCATTGGATTTATTATTTGATGAGATAAAATAAATAATGTTAAAATGAGTTTCTAAAAGAATATAAAATGATTTTAAATTTTATTGGAGCATATTTCATCGTTCCATTCTTATTCATATGTAATGAGTGTAGAAACTACAACAAACAACACAAGAAATGAGAAACTAATGTAAAATATAAATTTAGTCTTTTTTTTCATTCTTTTATACTCAAGAGAAATGCACGTCACGTTTAATGGAAAGAAAAATATGACGTATATGACTTGTGGTTGTCAGCAATACATTTTTTTTCAAGGGTTTTAATGTTGATTTTATACATAGGAGAGATTTGATAGACGAAACTTGTTACATTACAAATGACGTCCGTTTTTTTTCACAGCCGATAATCATAATATATTCATTTTTTTTTTAAATTTAATTTAATTTGAAAAATATAATACTAGTTATTGTCGTTCATTGTATAGTCATGTATAGTGAAAATATTGGTGAATTTGTTGAAAAACGTGGTTACTTAGAAACAACATCTGAGTAAACCGATACTGCTGAATATTGATAGACAATCAAATGAACAATAAAATCGTTCCATTGATTTTCATGATTGTAACATGGCATTAAAGTGTTCTTCAAGTTCTTTTAATTTCGGACTATTTTTGCTGAAAAACATTAAAAAAAGAATTTAGATAGGATATGCAATCGCGTTGAATATGCCGCTCACGAATCCCCCACTGTAAAGTGTTCATGAAAACGAGCATCTGGAAACATTTTCCAAGAAAAAAACTGAATCCTGTTGAATGTGTTATGTACAACATAAATATTCTATTCTCTATTGATCTAGGATTTTTGTTTGTCGCAAATGTCGCAACATGTTGAACTGATTATTTAATTGATAAGAAGTAGAGAAATCTATATTATATTAAAGTTAGTTTTAATCATTTCACATATGAATACATCATGATAGTTTATGTTCTCTATAATTATATCAATGTTGAAAAATGATCTTTAATGGAAAAAAAAATTTTTTTTGGCGATTTTAGATTGCAAAATATTTAAAATTCGAAGAAGCCAACAACTGCCAACATGAATAACAGAGTTGCAATTGAAGAAGTAATGTATTAAATACGGAAAAAAAATTTTTATTTTCTTTTTAAAATATTTTAGCCTGTAGTAGTTAATCCTAATAGAACACAATTACAGACATTGTATGTATATATTATGAATTACAATAAATTATCAAAATGATTTATTATTTTAGATATGAACATTTTCGAAAAAGAAAATTAACTTGGATAATATGTTTCATAATTAGTTTTGTTGTTATAATTATAGTTATTCCAACAATTATTTTTACAGTCAACAAAACTAAACGAGAAAAAATATCAATTATTGAGATAACAACAGACATAACAACAATAACAGCAGAAACAACAACAACAGGTGGTATGATTATGTTAAAACTAATTAGTTTTTTTATTACAAATAGTTTAATCTTCGATATCGATAGTCATACATTATACTACTATAAAATAATATTGAAAGACTTACTAAAAGATAAATGAGAATGTAGTATCGAATTTATAGTTCATACATCTATATTCACACTGTCTCTCTCATGATTTACATGTTTAATAAAACAAACTATGTTTTTTTTAGAACAATTACTTCCTTCTGTTATTATTAATAGTAATACGAAATGGAAACAGAATGGATCTACTGTTGCTGGAGGACATGGATTAGGAAATGGATTAAATCAATTAAATCACCCTCTTGGCATTTATGTCGATGATGACAATCATAATCTTTATATTGCTGATAGTGAGAACCAACGTATTGTTAGATGGAAATTTGGTGCGAACAATGGTGAAATTGTTGCAGGTGGAAATGGACCTGGAGACGCATTAAACCAATTGAGGTCTCCAACAGATGTAATTCTTGATAAAGAGAAGAAATATATCATCGTTTGTGATCGGGGCAACTCACGAATTATGCGATGGTCTCGTGGAAATAATCAGTATGGACAAATATTGGTAATTTCTATTGGTTGCTTCGGTTTAGCAATGGATAATAATGGAGATCTTTATATTTCAGAAACTTATAAACATCAAATCAGACGTTGGCGAGAAGGAGATAAAGAAGGTACAGTTGTCGCAGGTGGAAGTGGACAAGGAAATCAACTTAATCAATTTAATGAACCTCAATATATCTTCGTCGATGACTATCACTCAGTTTATGTAGCAGATTCTATGAATCGTCGTGTAATGAAATGGATGAAAAACGCCACCGAAGACCTTCTCGTTGCTCCAGTGCAAGTTTCTGATAAGAATCTCAATTCTCGACGGTATACACCCGTAGGTATACTTGTTGATCATATCGGTAATATTTATGTGTCGGATGCGCAAGGTCTACAAATAACACGTTGGTCGCCAGATACAGAGAAAGGCACTGTTATTGTTAATGACGGTGAATGGGGAAACAGACCCCCACAGCTCATGTACCCTCAAGATTTATCATTTGATCGAGAGTGTAATCTTTATGTTGTCGATTGGTTCAACCATCGAATACAAAAATTTGCTATTGATCTTGACTAAAACAGTTTTTGATGATAAAATGACTTTTAATAATTAATTATTTTTTGTCGCTTCTGATATATTTTTCATTAACAATAAATAAAGTTCATTAAAAATATAAATAATTTAATTTATCATTCATCTTATAGACCATACTCTTTTCAAATATCCATAAATTTTTTACCAATCATCACAACACAATATTTCTACGTAGAGTATGTGATAATATGGACTTGGTTGTTGAATATTTTGTATCCACAACTAATCTCTATCAATAAGCAGTTGTTTTGAATAGATCTTTTTGCCAAAGAACTATTTTGTATTAGCAAATAGAATCTTTGAGATATTGAAACTTCTATTGAGTATGACTATGAGAATTGAGTGAAGATCCTATTATCTGACATATACTGATCATCTGAATCTATTATTAATATGTTTTGCTCTTGTAGTATTCTTTCAGCATTGATTTCATGATTAACAACATAGTCACAGCAGAACTCCATATATTTCTAAATATATTTAATATAGTAAAATTACTTATTTCAGGAAGCCCTGTATTTCCTTGAAAAAAACACTGATGTTGAGTATTGTTTTTGCTAAAACCACGTTTTTATGGTAGCCAAAGCATTGTGTCTACACATTCTATCTCGAAGAGTTTGTTGGCAGTTGATTCATGCTTGATATTTACAACAGATACTAGCTTACGTATGGCAGATCTTTTTAAAATTTAATACAAAAGAAAGACCGTTAATTCATTGTTTCTATCTCAACGTTATTTTTTTTTGTTGCAAATATTTTGTATTGAAGTCACAACGTATGCGATTGAATTGTTTTCTATATGAGTGCCACTTATTGAATGCCTCTATATACAAAAAATATCAGAATGTTGATTAGAAAAGAAAAGAGAAAAAATTGTTTCTTATGAATAAAGCTTAGATTTACTTGACTTCTAATTAGGAAAAAATATCTTCACTTTCTTTCTCACTCATTTATTACATTAAAAAATTCAGCTCAAAAATATTATTTACACGAGTACTTTTCACTTTCTATTTCTTTTGCACATTTGCCTAACATTTACCGGTTCAGTTCTTGGTCGAAAGAAAAAAACAGCCAGAAGTAAAATTCAATGTCCAGATAATACTAAAACATTATTTTCTACTTATAAATGTATATAAAAACTATCTTCGTCTTATTTCATTTTATTTTTTGAATATAACATGGAATCTTATCTAAATTCGATATTCACTGACAATATAAACTACGCGATTAAGAATACGTTCAAGTTATACCACCAAAGAATTTCACTTTATAAGATAAGAATAAAAGCAAATGTTTTCATATAGAAAATAATGAAAGATAAATTTTTATTTTGGAGAATCAAAAGAAGAAAAGGGTCGATCATGATCTTTTATCATAATATAAATTATAAATATAATCACATATACTTTATTGATAAATCAAATGTCATCTGTACATTGTATTGTTAATAAGTATTCATTTATGATAATCGAAATGTTGCTGCAATCATTAAATGATCTGAAGGATGCGTTTCATCTGGATAAGATTCACTGAGAGGACGATCTGGTAATTCCAATACATTTTCTACTGTAAGATGACCATTAAAAAATATATAATCAAGTGTTTCGCAAAAGTTTGGAGTATTTTGTGTATAAGCATAATTTGTATAAGCAGGTTCAGTTCCATTCTTTTCTCGATAAGCACTTTTCAAAATTTGCTGAGTATCTGGTTGATAAGATATTTCATAAGTATTAGATTTTGGGAAAGTATAATCGGTATAATCTTTTTCAGTTAAAACTTTATAACAGATATCTCGTGGTTTGATATTAAAATCACCTGCTAGAATAAAATCTTGTCCATTGACTAATTCAAACATTAAATCTTTCACAACCGAAGAATGAATTGCCATTACATTAGGTTCTTTATACATACAAGGCATATGATATGTTCCAATATACAATGGTTTATTATCGATAAGAACTTGTAAACAAATAAGAGTATTATTTCTACCCATAGCAAGTTCCCATGGATCAATTGCGTAAAGTTTAATTTTGCTCATCATAGATTGATATAAATTCCATCCTCGTAAGAATATATTCCATGTATTTCCTTGAGATTTTTTCATTGATTTTAAGTGATCTCCCATTTTAATTATAGAAACAGTTTTTAATTGCATCGATATAGGAATTGCAATGCCTACACCCATATAATCATTGTATTGCTGACCATAAAGACTATGAGTTAATGAATAATTTAATCGACGAAAAAATAATTCGAATTTTGGAAATAAAGTAAGAGAAAGTTCTTGTAAGCAAATGATTGTGCTTTCATGATTGACGATTTCTTGTTCTAATTGAGATTCAATTAAATTCCATCGATAATCAGTTTTAAGAAATTCAGGTTGACATTTAAAAAAATATTCAGGTTGATCAGCATATATAGGTACTAAAATATTATACGATACGATTCGAACAGTCATTCTATAATAGTATCACAATAAAAGAGTGTATTGTTATTACGAAACAAAAACGTGTCTTATATAGTCATAGAAAGAAAAAATATATATGCAGATAAGGTACGTTAAGAATGAGTCATGAAATATTGAGAAAGACATAGATGACGTTACAGTACAAAGAACAGAATAGCCACGTTGCAAGTCAGTTGGCGTGCTGACAAAAATGATTTTTCGGCGATGATATACACATGATGCAACGACAAGAAAAGGAAAATAATTTTCTAAATATTTTTAATTTGCATATGATATTAAGCCTGTATAAAACACACGTGAAATTCAATAGGTACGCAAAGGATGAGTGTAAATCAACACAATATCCACGCCCTCAAAAAATCGATCATAATAAGAACAAATGTGTTACATTCTTTTCTAATTATATTGGTAATAGAAATAATGCAAAATAATTCAGCTTCGATTTATTCTTCTTATACATATTACATATATTTGTTCCCAGCATTCAATGAACATTTATGAGAGATGTATGATCTACGATCCTATATATGCAGGTATCGAACAGATTAAAATAGTGACACAAAAGTATGAACTTGTTGTTGATCTCAGCAGATTATTACAGACCACACAAATCATATCTTTCTTGTAAAATATATAAATTCTAAGTAATTTTATAATTCATTTTCATCATGAACGTCGAGTTCTGAACTAAATTAATTTTTCACATGAATATTTTGTTTTTGCTCTAGTCTGAGATTACAATTATTTCTTGCTATGATGCACATCTCAATGATTACTCTCATTATAGTAAAATATGATAAACGTGTACGAGTACTTTCTTCTCATATCTGCACACGCAAAATATTTTTCTAGTAAATTATGATATATATATATATAGCGTCAATCTTCATGATTACAAACCATTGGATGAATATTACAACGAAGATAAGCATGAAATATTTATATTGTTTAAGTTCATTTTTTATATCATTATGTTTATTTTCAAACATACAAATTGTAAATATATTTTAAATATAATATTGAATTTATTTTGAAATTAATATCTTTTTTAGGCAAATACGGATGCATGCTCTCAATACAGTTTAAGTGACTTATACTGGCTTCATTCTAATCGGTTAAAATAATACTTTTTTTCTTCTAATTCGTTTAATTTATTTACAAGTTTTTTCTAGATGTAATACATCATCGTTATCATATCCAGATTCAATATCAACACAAACAATAATAGCTATACTTAATTATCATTGGATGTTGAGGTAATTTTTTTATTTAATGTTACTAGAGAATTTTGTATATTTTTTTCCCATCCTTTCTAGTTTTCTATGTACAGCTTGTCTTTTTATTACATTTATTATCGTATTATATTTTTACAAACAACAGAAACATGCACAATCTTCAAAAGTTGCTCGTAAGAATGATGTCTTTTCTTTAAAATCTCATATCTTTCCTAATTTAGCTGCTAATGTTATTATCACTTCTTCTACATCACAAATTGATGACTTAAATGATCCAATTAGTTTTGTTCAATTATCACTACCACCACCTTATACAAGCGTATTTACAAACATCTCGGAATAGAACTATTTATCTACAGAGAATCTTATAATCTGCTTTTTTAGATCTTTTTTGCAAGTTGCTACTCTATCAATAATTGCATTTTAAATAAAAAATATGATGAAAAGAATTATTATTATTCGATAAACGAATTTTTTTCTCAATCATGCACATATATTATGTATATGATGTTGAAGATTAGACAAGATTGAAAAATACTGAAGGTGTAAGTGAGGATAAGACAAGATCTCACATTACAAAACTTGATTTGCGTTTTTCTCAGAAGGCGAATCTCATGACGAGACAAGCGTTATTGTTTAAATTATTTATTTTGCCTCGTTTAATGAGTGTTCTTATGAGCTAACTATATGTTTTTGATGCCAGCATGATTAATCTTTTACATTTTCTGCCTAGCAAAAAAAGTATTTCAAGCAGAAAAACAGACAATATATTTTCCCTGTTACCCATTCATGATCTATGGCTAAATTCAATTCATATTAAGGTAATTCCGTATGTATTTTATTTCTATCTATTGTTGAATTGAAAATTCGATATAAAAAAGAATTCAGCGATTAAGAAGCTTCTTCACTTAATCGAATATACTCGTCCTGTAAGGTGATTTGGTTTGCCACAGAATACATTAAAGCTAAGCAGACTTTCTTATGGTCTTCTTTCAATAAGTTCAATACACCTTCATCTTCACAGTATGAACACAGTTCTTCAATATACTTCATTCCAGCTATTAATAATTCACGATCGAGTGCATCGTGAGTGATAATATCCCTAATTTTTTTTGTATAGCGTTTTGTCCATGCTTGTAAATATTTTTTGTCACTAGAAGATGGACAAAAGATAATAATATGATTTAAATGGTCGGGTATAGCGTTATTATTCCAAAGCCATGTTAATATATTACCAATGTAAGAGAATAAAGTGAATGTTTTAACAGTATTCGTGTTTATATAATTTTGACAACGGGGCATATTATCGAAAGGCTGAATAAATCTCATTAAATGTACGTTATCTAAATGAATAGCCATAGATGGTTCATTCATTTGGTAAAGTATAAGCATCCAATGATGAGCTTGTGAATATAAGGTACTATCGAAATCGATATTGGCTATTGTTTGCATCTAGAACGACATGAAAAAAGAAAGAAATATGATCATTTGAAAAAAAAAAAGAATTTGTATTTGTTCAAAATTTTAAGAAAAGTTCACACAATTTCTGTACTTTTAGAAACATTTCTTTTGCATTTGTTGAATCGCTTTCATCATTATATTCATTACCCAACTTATTGTAATGAGCAATTAGATCATATGCTAATCGAGAACGAAGATTATTGAAACTATTTTTAATGCCATTTTTTGTGGCACCTGATTGATCATAACGATACACTTGCTTGATAATGGGAAGTTTTTCAAACTGAGTCGAAACTGAACTTCCGTAAGTACTATCAATAATAAGAAATATCGTATGATTACATTCAGTTGTCTGCACACGCTGATAGCATTCCTGCTCATTGTCACAAGTTGAAAAAGATGAAATAACATTTACAAATAGATTTCGAACTTTTGAAATGTCATTGCCATTTTCATTGTAAAACTTTGGTATTAACCAAATGAGTGATGTCGTTGTACAGATTGGTAGTTTGTTGTGAGTATCATTTGCAGAAAACTTTTGATAAACTTTTTTCAGTTCGCTATGAATTTGATTTCTTAGTTTTTCTTTTTCTTCGGACAATAAGTGATCATCTAATCTTGGATAATCATCCACTTTCCATTTGTAATAACGGCATATTTCATCTGCCAATTGAAAGATAAGATCTTCGCTATCGATAAATCGTTTCCATTGGTCTACGTTACTCTTTTTCTCTTCTAGTATAAATATTTTCTTAAGCTGTTTAGGTTTTTCTATCATTGAAGAAACAAACTGGCTCGTGGTAAATAGTAGAATTGTCTTGTCCGGTAATGTATCAAAATCAACGTCTGAATTGTCGAGCATGAGTATAGGATTATTTTCTAGTGAACGTAGAACATTCAGCATGGCGAATGCTAATTTACTGAGATGCATCGATAAATTGACAAGAACAAATTGAACATTGTCCCAAGAAACTAAATGCATTAGAAATGAAATGGCTAGAAAACACAAGTAACTAAAATCCATTTTAAAAAAAAATGCAGTTCACGAAAATGCTTATAACTTTTGAAGGGAACAGAATAGAGACCTGCGCTTTTCACCATTGAATGGATCTTGATACGAGACGTAATACTATCGGGTAGCCAAGCATTTTGAAAGGGTTCACAATAGTGCACTTTTGTATGCAAGCTTGAGAAAATTATCATGTTTCAAGGGCACGATGAACTCCAACCCTTAATTAGTACAATCAATAGCCCGAATCAAGATCTACAACTCTAAACAAAACCTCAGACCTCTATCTGTTATGGTTGAAGAGTTATAAACATTTTTCGGAAAGGTATATATTTCTTTTTCGGTCATAGAAGATACCAAAAAATCAGTAGTACTCTGAGATTTTGATCGCTTTTACTTACTTTTTA
>CAJNOI010000236.1:0-40122 GCA_905250115.1 Adineta steineri
ACAAATTCGGTATTTGTTACTATCGGAAACTCTCTCCGGGTTTCCGAAGGCTCGGAAACGCCTAAGAAAAGGTTTTAGATGGCTCGTAAATCCGGAGACAGTTTCCGATAGTAATAAATACCGAATTGTTTTTTAGAGTGTAGTAAAAATGTCATATGTTACTGAAGAGTGTATCAACTAGACAGAGATAATCTCTAGTGATTCACCGTATTTTATACGTTTCATAAAAGGAAATTATAAAAAAAAAACAAGTGACAACCTATTCAAACACGAATCCTTTAGTGAATGAAGTTTAGCTATTCATGTGCAAAATTCTAATTAGACATTAATCTAAAGATATGATGACCTTTAATCCACATATAGTTGTAAACTAGATAGGAAATACTAACAAAGTAATAATATAATGTCAAAAACGTTAAAAAAAAAGTACTCGCAGTATATTTACATGGGTTGTCTCGGTATATAACCATTTCTCATGAAATTAAAACAACTTTCTTATTCAATAGTCATTTCTAGGCAACGTAAATGCTAGACATCCTCGTGTTACTTATTCTGTCATCATTGTTACGAACATATACTACTGCAGTTATTATGACTTATTCGAATGTCTATTTTGATGAATGATACTAGATATTCTAGGTAAGAAAAATGCACTAATTTAACCGAAGAAATGATTACAACGCATATTCATAGTTACTGAAAATTGTTCTTTTTTTTCAAATTTTCCTCTCATCTATATTATTTAAAAGACATTTTCTATTGCTATAAATATTTTAATTACATTAGGTTTTTTTTGAAAGAAAAAATTGTATTCATTTAGTTGAATGTATTATTGTTCGAAAGTTAATTGGTATTACGAGAATATCTAATTATTAATAGAATAAAGAAAAGTTCTATTTATATAAAAAAATCATTAAAGATATATATAAAAAGTTATTTACTTTTACCAATTAATAAAACTGCAATAAATAAGTTCACATTGACATCTACATTAACTGTTTTTTCTAAATATATTAATAAAAAAGACATACTTCAATGTATACATTGCTAAAGAAAATCAAATAGAAGTATGAATAGAAAAATGTGTCATGAATTATGTGAAACAATATTTGTCGGTAGTACCTCTTTACGGACTAAGATATGCAATTCACATATCTTTCTTTAGTTCTATTATGATAATCAGAAGATGTAAAATAAATAGTTTAGAACAGAAAACACTAACTTTTCATATATAATCAGTTGGCAAAAGAAACAATCGATCTTATTTATTTCATCTATTCTTAAATTACCATCTTGTTTTTTATTCTAATAACCATTAATTTAACTGACAGATGCATCTATTATACATGCAACAAATCACAATATGCTATTATATATGTTGATTGTCTTCAAAAATTACAAATAAATTAGTTTAAATTTTCTATATTGATGAGTATAATGATTGGTAAATAAGAATATGACTATCCGTTATCTTTGACATCAATCTTAATTTTCAAAAAAGAAATGTGAAAATATTCTAAACTCTTGTTGCTCAACAGCTATGAAAACAGAATCTAGGGCTACGAGAGAAGAGCGAAACATTCTCAATGTCAACTTAAACTCGCTTGATTGTCACCGAAAGGCAATTGCTTATGGGGAATAAAGGAAGTTCAAAATTCTAGTCTTATAACTAACATTTGCATTTTTCTATATGAGCTTCATAAAGGCATTGAGTGCGTCAAAAGAACGTCTTTCCATAATCAAAAATATACATTCGTGTAAAGTCCAATTGTTATCTTTCATGAATCTAATTCCAATTCACCATTTTTATGATCTATTCATATTTAATTTGAATGTCCTGAAGTTTTTATTTTGATTTATATTACTCTAAAAATCTAAAAATAAATTTAAAGTATAAATAAATACTTTGTATTCAGTAATATATTCCGAAAGAAATCATAGTTTGAGATTTCACATAATCTGAGTGTCAATCTCTAACCTGATTATGTTTTTATTACTTTTATTGGATCACATTCATAATATATTTTTCATTTACATTATATAATAAGTATTGTTTGTAGAATTGATGTCGAGAGTAAAGAAAGTTATCGTTGATGATCGAAAAGTTTATTTCAAAAGCCATTAGTTTAAATACAATCTATAAAACTTTATTGTTTAAATTAAAATCACTCATAATTTTTTTTATTTAAAAAGATAAAAATTCTATAATATATCGGAGATTTTCAGCAAAATAAAAATGACCAGAAATTTGTACATATCAGAACTCATGCGAAACTATCAATCTAATATTGACGTCATTTATACAGAAGAAAAATTCAGAGAGAAATACTGTAGTAAACTACAGTTATATCCTAAATTGATTTCTTTCATATTCGATTTTCGAACATGTTATGCAATGAATAATTTCTACGAATAGTACAGAAAACATATATCGTACTTCAACAAAACGATATCTTTATATTCCTTTTAGGAACATAGATTTCTTTGATATAACACAATTCGCTGGTATTCATATATTAAATTACACATCATTTTTTCCAACAAACTCTTTTCTCGTAATCTCGGTGATTAAGACCGATCCAGCATCTCACTCTTTTGCGTTGTTTTCCCCAATTCATTGCTTTTTTCGTAGCTATATTGTCTGTCATACTTTTCTCTCGCCAGTTACAATTAATTCGTTTTCATTTCACAGACTTTAAAACCACACCCACTAATCAAATTTAAAAAAAAATTATGTTTATGATTACATTTACTGTAATATAAATGAATCATATTATTTTTCTTCTTTTTGTCAAAACAATAACATTGATGACAAGAAAAAAAGTTCAAAAAGGTTTTGGCCGTCTTCGAGCCGTGTATTTTGAATCGGGACGAACATCTCTAAATTAAAAAAATAATTCATTATAAAAATTGTTTTTTGTTTTCCATTATAAAAATTAATTACATACCTTCCTTTGTTTCTCCAACGATCTTTTTTTTCTAAAATCCATGTCCGACTCTTTTTTAATGATTTACCACGAAGATGTCTATAACGTTGTCTATAAAATAAAAAAATTTATTTGTAGTTTATATTTATCTATTTGTTATTATTACCGTTCTGTATCATATCTTGCTTGAGTTCGAACTCCTTCATTACCTTCTTCACCAGTTAAACCTGTCGGTAATTCTTGAACTTGACCACCAGCAAACAAACATAAGAACATTCTTTATACAAAATTTAAAAAATATATATATTTATTTAATGAGTGTTTCATACTTCTTTGCTCGAGTACTATTTGGATAGTCTACAACAAGACCACCGGTAAAACCAGCTTTCATAGCCTGTTGTGTAATCATATCGACCTGAAAGACAAAGATGAAAAGTTTTCGAGTTCAAACAAACATTACTTGATTTGGTGTTTCTGGATAAAATTGAAGTACAGCACGTGCTCCGCGAGCCTAAAACACAATTGTTCAAAAGAATTTCAATGTAAAATTTTTTATTTAAATTACCAAACAACTATAAAGTGTTGAAAAGAATTTATAAAGTCGTTTTATTGGATTATGATAATTTTTATCAGCTTGACATAACCATTGTAATGCTGATATACTGAAAAAAAGGAATATTTCGATATTTATTTATTTATTCTAATCAAATAAATCATTTATTACCTAATGGCACCATCAAATGCTCCAGCACGAAATGGCATTCCATAACCAATATCACCTAATACAAGATCACCTTCAACTTCTCGTTCTTGTGCAACATCTATCAAATAAAATATTATCATAAACATTAAATTTAGTTCAAAAAAACAAACCTAACATTGAACTTGATATATCAAGTCCAACCCATTGATGCCCGAGATCTGTTAGAACTTCTCCACTCAAACCAGAACCACATCTGAATAAAAAAAATTTATAATAAACAATATAGAAATAATTCTTTTGCTTACCCAACATCAAGAACTAAACATGATTCTTCATCAGGTAAATTAAGTAATTCAATAGCACGTTCAGATAATTTCGTTTGTACATCAATAATATGTGTACTAAAAAGAAAATACTATTCATTCATTTATAAATATTCAAAATTTACTTTTGTGAATATTTTCGAGCTTCTTCTTCGTTATAAAACTGAAAAAAAAAGATTATCGAAACGATACATATTGTCTTATCATATATATATTAACATACAATATCTGGTGGACCTTGATGTTCAGGTCGTTTTGATGCCATTTATGAAATCTTTAATAGTATATTGTATTACGCCGAAAATCTACTTTTCGATATATTAAGTAATGATTACTATTTTATTGGAGAGAATCAATGGACAATATAAGCTTGTAAACGATAGATGACACTGTATAACAATACGCAAAATCCAATAATACAGTAATTGTACTTTAAAAATATTTATATTATTAGAATAGGAATTAACATCGAACTATTAAATTTGAATATCTATTATAGATGCATTACTGCGTGTTAGCTGATCATAACAATACATCGTGTTTTTTATTATTTAAAACAATCTCTTATGAATGTTTATTTGATAGATGATATTGGAAATATTTGCAAAGCCTGTAATTTCGATTACACCTAATGTATTTCTTTGAAATTAATCTGTATAAAGTCCATAATATCAATCTATACGTATGGATAATATTAACATGAATATATTAGTTAATATCCTATTAAAAGTTTTCTGTCATTATGACACTGTTTGAAAGGAGTGCTAAAATTCTTGTTTTACAATCCTGAACATGGTCTCAAAATCTCTCAAGTAACGGATACTATCGAGTGCGTCCTACTAAAAGGATTTTGTAATTTTTCCCCAAACAATTGCAAAGAAATCTAATTAAAAAAAAGTATCGTTAATTCAATCAAATGAAACAAGTGGATATTTCCTTTTAATAAAAAGATAAGCAGAATTACTTTATAAACTTGTTTTCTTTTTGTATTAACTAATTTCTTGAAAGAATATAGTAAGTACTACTCTTAGAAAATTGTTTATCCTACACAATCTTCAAAGGATTTCAATAGTATAAATAGAGCATATTTTACAAAAAATAAAAGAAACAAATTACAATCGATTACATTGCACAAGTTAACTGCTAAATAACAAAAATCTATAAAGCAATGCAATCAGGTTTGATAAGATAAATAGTTTTATTAATTCTATTTAATATTTATATTTTAGTACACTTCTTTATTCTCATCGCTTTTTTAACAATGACATTTAGCCATGCATTTCCATACGCATCTCGATCTTCTTACGATGAAGAAACATTACCAATAATGCCCAATCCTCGTCATGTACGACGTGAAGAATACGATCCCTATGGTTTTAATTCAATTTTAAGTCGATACAATAAACGTTCCAAGTTATACGACACGGTCAAAGATAATAATTATTCTCCTAACGAACTGAATTTTGATTAATAAATCTAAATTTTTCTCCTAATTGACAATAATATTATAAAAGATAGTGTTTCAGCAATTCTTGAATATGAAAACATTTGTTCTAATTTGTAAGACATAAATATATTTTACCTTATGCTGGCATTGAAAAAATAACATTGATTGTAAAAGAAAGAATAAATCTGCCAAAAACTAGATGAAATAATCTCATATTTATTTACAAAAAAACATATCCTGACTCAGATGTAAAATCTACACTGATAATATATATACATTAATGTCAAAGGGTTTAATGTTAATCATAATAAATCATCGACAATCTTGAACTCAATATAATACTTGTCTTAATGAATATAGATCTTGGTTTTAATAGAAGAATCAATTACACAGAGAAAAAATCTTGACTAATATATTATATGCTCTCTTTGACATTTGTTTTGTCAAATATGTCTGAGAATGTATATATATAAACATTATGCTAGACACCACTCAACGTTTTTTTGACAAGAAATTACTATGTTATGAATATATAGAAGTCAACTCAGGATTTTTTTATTCCGATGTCTTATTATCATCGGTAAAAATAACAATTATTACATAAGCAATATTGTTTTTCTTCTAATCATTATCAATACTTTTCGTATATAAATATCGTTGCAATGAATAGACAAAAAAATGATGTTGATCTATTACAAGTAATATCTGATGTTTTCCTTGATTATCTTGTCAGAATATCCACTAATAAGACAACATGAAACTAGATTTTTTTATTCGATTATTTCTTTTATTAGAACAGTTAAATTGAACTTTATTTCGAAATAAAGTTTTCATTTTTAATAAAACGATTAACCCATAAAATTTGTTAAACATTTTCTTTAATTCAAAAAAAAAATAACTATTATTTTAGTGTCTTTTAAAGTTGATTTATATATAGATACTCTTGATATACAAATCTCATGAACGCTTCTCTTTGATCATTACATGATAAATCATCGAAAGTTCATGTTGATAGAACAATTCAATAGAATACATTTTTCAAAAAAAAACTAGACAAGTCATTTTAGTTGATTTACATGAACAATAATGTTCGTTAAAAATCATTTTATTAAATTTCTCTTGTGTTTGATAAAAGAAATTCTTGACATTCAAAAAGTTGAACTTTTAATTATAAAATATAGATAATATAATACTGAGCGTTTCTTTTTTCATTGTTATATAATAAATTGATGGCATCAATAGTTTATATGAAGTATTCGAAACGAATCACGACACATGTTTCATTCAGTTGTTTCGCATCCTTGCCATAACTAATAACGAGAAAAGGAGAAAAACGAGGTGTACAACTCATAGACACAATCATAAAACGACCGACGTCACTCGATCGCACATGCACACGCGCGCGAGTCAATCAATTCATTAAAAATCACACGGCACAACGATATCAACAGAGATCGACTTTCATATATATATAGTGACGAAACAGAAAAAAAAGAAGAAGAAATACCTACTAACCAATCATGTCTTAAGGTCAAACTGATTGTCATTAGAATAGACAACGCGTATGTTTGCTCATTTGTTTGATGAACAATCGGTAGATAAGACAAAAGATGGCACAAAAAAACAAGTCATTAGTATTGGACAAGGGTCAATGCGATGGGAATACAAACGTCAGGTTGTCTTACCCCGTAAGCGTTGACAAACATACTTCAATTAATCTCTCTCTCTTTTCTATGTATACAAATAAAACTTGACGTACATATCCATCGTTTATTGTTGTCAACTATCATCATCATTGATATGGGAAAAATTACAAGAGTGCAGATTGCAAATTTTTCAATGTATATATATTTATATAAGTAAAGAGAAGAAGAAGAAGAAAAAAAAAAGAAAAGAGAAAGAACGAAAAAAAAAGAAATGACAACGATACAAGCAAAAAAAAAGGAAAAAAAGAGAACTTGGAAATGTAAATGGAAAGAATAGTTTTATTTAATTAGAGTGTTTTTTTTGTTGTTTTTCGTTTTTTTATGATACAAGTTCTTCTTCTTCTTCTACTCGATCATCTTCTTGTTGATCATCCATCGAAGATGATATATTTGATGAAATATTATCATCTTCATCATCTAAATATAAATTAACTTGTGATTGATGTTTACCATCAGATATAATCGGACCAGTTGTATGATATCGATGAGACATTGCATTTGGTCTTGGTAAATGTAATTTAGGATTTGGATTAGCTGAATGACGATTTCTTGAACGTCGTGATGAAAACATCATTGTACAACCAGGTGTTGTACAACGATGCATTTCACGTAAATGTACAGCCGAAAAATGTATTTTAAGTGCACCTTTGTCACAAAATGTTTTCATACATACATTACATTGAACACGTTTCTTTCCATGTGGACTAACTAAAATACGTTGTTCACTTAATGAAAGACGTTTACGTGCTGCTGCTGCTGATGATGATGATGTTGTTGTTGTCGATAAATTATTTGTATGTGTATGATGATGATTATTATTATTATTGGTATTGTTTGTTAAACTACTTGTTGTTGATGATAATGAACTATCAGATATACGTGCAATAGATTCAGTTGATGGTGGTAAATCATTTGGTGAACGTGATGTTGTTGAAAGATTCAATGGTGAACAAAGACGTTTACGTTTTGTTGAAGATTTTCTTATAATTTCATTATTATTTATTTCAGGTAAATCATAATGTTTACCATTTGTTTCTTCATTTTTTGATGATGAATTTGAAAGTGAAGACATATTTGTTGCAGCCGCCGCAGCAGCAGCAGCGGCAGCAGCTGCTGTTGGTAAAAGATTATTTCCAATACGACGAAAATCATAATTCATCATTAAAGGATTTGATAATTGTGCCATAAGTAAATTCATCATTTGAATATCAGTTGATGGCCATGGTGATGGAAATGGAAATGGTCCTGGTGGACGAAGTAAAACATTTGGTGTTGTAGCTGATGGTAATGTTGGTGGTGGTACAGATAAAGATAGTGCTGCTGATGAAAAATTTGTTGGTTTTGATTCAGTCGCTGATGGTGATGGCGAACGACCATTTGATGATGGACAATGTGGGGATATACGTTGTTGTTGAGCTACTTGAAGGAAATATTGTGCAAGTAAACGAGTTGATTCAAAACGAAGAAATTGGGGTAATAAATATTGATCTTCTTCGTCGGAGGATGGCATTATTAAATTGAAATTTGATGATGAATTATTGAAATTCTATAAGAAACAATTAACATTAATATGATAATTCCAATAAAGAAAAATAAAAACAAAGGAACAATAATAATATAAAAGTTACATAGTCGTCGACACTTGACACATTTGTGATCAGACCCTACGTTGTTCTATTGAAGGTGTCGGTAGTCAAATAGAACAGCTCATCGACAAGTATATAATAAATACGGTGAATACAAAGATCAATCGATTGCATGACATTCGATGTCGGGCATCCTTCATGATTACACTTATCGCATTCTGGTTTGTATCATAAAAAGACGATGCAATTTCAAAAATGACAAATCCCAGAAAAAAAATCCAAACCATCATGTTGATGAGATTTTTTTTCTTCTTCTCTCTAATACTATTTTTAAAAATGGTCACAAGTTCAAGGGTGAATATATATATATATTGATATGTGGCATATATATGAAGGTCTAGAAGTGGAAATTATCCGGTTCATTGACAAATAATTCTATCGATCGAAAGATTGTTTCTCAATGGACAAAGCAGAAAAAAAACTAAGTATCATATTTCATCTCTTCGTAATTGAGTTCACATTAGTCAAGCACAAGAGAGGGAAAAGAGAGTGAAGATTAATTTCTTTCGGTCAATATAGAAACAAAAAAAAGCTGGTGTTCATTCTGGTACAACATGTCTGGATTAAGAGCGAGAGAGAGAGAGAGAGAAAGAGAAAAACAAAATTTTTTATTTTTAAATAATTAAAATCATACTTACATGTTCTATGTAAGATTTTTCATAATCATCAATAGACCATTTTAAAGATTTTAATATATTATCTCGTTCAGCTTGAGTTAATGTATCTAATATGTGATCAAGTAAAATTTTTATACGTGGTGATATAACGGTTGTACCATATAAACAAAGTCTACATAATTCATAGATATGTTCAGCAGTTAAATGTTTTATAATTTCATCAGAATCTAATTCATTTAAATTAATAACTGTGAAAAAAAATGTAAGTAAATTTCTTATTTTTTTCATATTCATAAAAACTTACCATGATTAACAAAACTATGTTTGCATTCGTCACATGAACGTACTGATAAATTGCAACTATTACCACGAAAAAATTTTTCGCAATGACAATCAGCAATGTTACACTTTAATACAGTCTAAAGAAGGAAAAAGAAAATCAATTTTGAATTTGTTTTGTACGAAATTTTTGTCTTACGCCTTTTTTATTACTACCTTCATTCTTTCAATATGTGCGTGCGACGAACCAATGTGACAGTCACAAACATACAAGCACGCACGACAATTTTTTTTTCTATTTTTTTTCTTCTTCTCTTCGCTCTTTGCTCTCTCACTCTCTCTCTCTCTATGCTTTTTTGAGTGTTATTTCGATTAAGGCGACGAATGACAATGCAGCATCGAGCAATTTCGATTGGTCGCACATATTCGACACTCACACTTTTTTTCTTCTTCTTCTTCTTTTATGACTCTCTCTCTCTCTCGCATCTTCCATCATTTGCTTCGTCCTCTTCTTCTTTTTTTCGCGCACATAGACATCGTGCTTATCAGTGGAATTTTCGTACGGCTGCTGATGCTTCTGGTGATGACATAAACACACACATTGTGCTTTTCATCACATCAGGGTTTCTTCTTGATAGAAATTTGAGATTCACACACACTCACTCACACATACGATCGAATAGATACAATTTTTTCGTTTGATGAGCAAAAACATTAACTTCGAATTAGCAAGAGACAAAAAAAAGGCAAATGATGTCATTTATAAAACAAGCAAACTGATTGTTATAAAAGGCAATAAGAGAAAAAAAGCATAAAACGAAGAAGCATAAGAAAAAGAAGACACAGCAGGTCTTATCAATCGAAACTACACTTGTGCCTCATTCGTCATTCACTTTTTCTTTTCTTTTTTCTTCTTCATCTCGTTTCTTAATCGAAAACAGACAGCAGAAGAAAAAATATTTCGAATACATATGCATACACATGTGTCTGTCCCATCACACATATAAGAGAACAATGTCATCGTTTGTAAAAATTAGAGAATGTCCATAGTGATTGATCACAACGACCTCATCTGTGTGTGTCTATAGCATCGACATGCGAAAACATGTGTCGGCGATTAGAGCAACAATATGAGAGAAAAATAATGAACTACCAGTGAGAGAGAAAGAGGGACCAACGGGTGGTCACGGATGACACTAGGGTTCTAATGAGACAAACAACTATATCGAATGATCGTCTTCTCCTTATTTCTGCACTTGTAATGCTGTGCGCTCGCTCAATTGCTTGTTCTGACCCTCAACCATGTTCCTTTCCTTATGGGCCACGATTTTTTGCCTTCTCTCCTTCTTCTCCCTCTTCTTTTTTTTGTGTCGATGTCTATGTGTGTGTGCATGTACGTGCTTGTTCTACGTAAAAATGAATTTAGTGATAAGCACGTCAAAAATGACAAATTGCCATGATGGGCTTCGTTCTATATGATGCTGGCGACGAGAAAAGAAAAGCTGCTTTTGCCTGTCGTTGTCATCGTTGTTCTTCCATAAACAACTTCCGATCCATGTCACTTTTCATCTATATACGTTAGTAGTATGTCGACAAACCATTTTCAACAATGTCGTCCTTATGACAAGGTGGTATTTTGATTTATCACCTTGTCCATCGTATTTCTTATGTGTATATTTATCGGTATATGTCATTTTGTCGCACACAAATCTTATTAGTCGATTCTGTCACCCAATGGGACAAGTGTCATCTGTCTCTTTTTTTATTAAAAGCACGAATGAAAAGAAGAGAAAATAAGAAGAAGACGAAGAAGAAGAAGAAAAAGAAAAAAAAGAAAAAAAAGAAATTTTATATCTGTCTTACCGTTGCTTTATTTTTTTTTATCATATAACCAACCATTGTATTGTCTCTTCTAGCTCACGAAATAATTATTGTAGTATGTTGTTCTATCTCTTTGTCTCTGATTGACCTATGGTCAACTACTGCAAATGTAAACGAGAGAGAGAGAAAAAAATAAGAAAAAAGGTGTTCTGTTGTTGTTGTACATCATCGACGCGTGATTAGCAGTGACAGTCGTCTTCTCTCTCTCTCCCTCTCTCTTGTGTTTTGTTTTTGTTGCTCGGGCATCGGTCGCCCGCCGCCAGATTGCTCACATTCTCTCTCTCTTTCTCTCTGTCTCTTGCTCTTGCTCTTCTTCTTCTTTCTCCTTCGATAGCATCTTCAAATAATTGTTCTTGAAAAGGAAGACGAGAAATGGTCGCTATCTATCTGTTCTCGCTTGCTCGAGGATGTCTTCATCTTTCTTTCTTTTTTTTCTTCTTCATTGCTGTAAATGCTCATCATCTGCCAGGGCAAAAACAATAGATAGAGATAGGGACGGTCAGAGAAACGAGAAAGGGACGATGGCCAAACAGCAGAACGTCTCCCTGATTGATATTGTCGGGATGTCCGATATGACGGGACGACCAAGATATAGGTCAAACATCGGACGCTTTCTGCTGCGATGGATACTCGATATGAGTACAGATACATATATATACAGAATAGCGAGAAAAACCTGGAGATGACGATCAATTAGACACATTGTTTGAACAAACAAACCAGTCAATCTATTCTCTCAACTAGATGAACTGACACAAAACATTTGACATGTAAAAATAATCTATCTGACTGACGATGTTTTCTTTTTATAAGACAAAAAAAACGGGAGTGATCTGCATTCTTTTACTAACTAGTTTGTGTTTATAAAACTGATAAAAAGACAAAGAGAAAGACAGATAGAAAGAGAGAGAGAGAGAGGGAGGGGGCGCAATGAATGTGTCATCTCATGAGTGTTGATCGGAAATTAAATCGCAATCATTGCGTGCGACACTAGCCGGACGAAACGAGAGTGTTGTGTATGTATATTGTCAATTCCTTAGAGATACTGATCATATTGATGCCATATTGCAGTTCATTGTCGAAGAGAGAAGTATAGGAACTTGTCAAACATGAACGATGTGTGCCATCGGCAAAAAAAGCGACTCTCGCGGGGTGTGATTGCGCGATCGAGACATAAGTCACATTTGGCACGACAAAACGAAATCACCTAATCGATCAGAAATCCCGAATGTATGTTGGATACAAATAATGATCAATCTTATAAATGAGAATATTTGTTTTCTGACCGACAAACTTTCTTTTTGATTATACAATATAAATTCAAAAATCTCCTATATTACATACTTTAAATTATTATTAAAAAAATTTCAAACAATACAATAACATAGATAGCTACTATCTTCTCTCAGAGAAACTTTATAATCATTTAACCTTTCCATAAAAGATCGATTCTAATGAATTTTTGTTTTTCCATAAAAAATGTTCATCAAAACTTGAAAAACATTTGATAGTCTATAGAACTACGGAGATATAAAGCTGTCAACTCTTGTTATCACTTGATAACGAGGCGTGAGAAAATAGTATGTATATCGTTAGAATAAAAGCGCTTCATCACATTGAGTTTTGATCATTGACGACACTGATGACTGATCTTAATCAGTAAATAAGAAGAAAATATTTGATGATGAATAAATACATTAAACATTAATTAGAGTTCAAGTGTTTTTTCAAGATAATCTGAAAATCAATATTCAGAAAATTCATTTGAAGTCTTTCTTTCTTTTCTACATTGCCATATTTTACATAAAGCTCTTTACCTTGTATAGATATGACATGAATACTTTATTGAGTATGATATATGATTCACTAATTCATTCGATTAAATACAATAAGCTTCTTTGGACAATGTTGATTACTATTAGTTCAATTTGTTAGAATTCTTTTATATATTGAATTTATTTAAGAAAATTTTAATGACAGATATTATTTATTATCATATATACAATTTTTTTGTAAATGAAAGCACATAGTAAAATTCGAATTCTTCTTTGAATTATAATCGTGTACATGTTACAGATGAAACACCATGAACAAATAGAGTTGGTGGTAAACCAATGGATAACATATCAAGAAAACGTATATAACGTTCCGAAAGAATTTGATCACGTGGCGGTCGTGGTAGATATAAATAAACACATGATGTATTATCACATTGCTGACGAATAAGTTCATTAATACCTCGAATATAATCATCATTAACATCAACAAATGAATTTGATGATGCTGCTATTGTTGTTGATTCTTGTTCAATAGGAATAATTGCTGGATCTTGATTGATTGTTGAAGGATTATTTAGAAGACTTGTTACATTTTCCCATGCAATCATTCGTGTTTGAGCATTAATACGAAGTTGATTTAATAATTCATCAAGATAATAATGTGCACGAAGTGCATTCTCATTTATAGCATCAATACAAAGAAAAACACGTAATATTGCACGTGTTTTCCATGGTTTTACCATTGAAAGTATAGTTGCTAATTGAAACATATAAAGACATGTTACATCAAATTGTGTAGATGTTTCGGGAAATATAAAATTAACCTAAAATTGATCATAATTTTTTCGGTCACAAAAATAAGACATAAACTTACCGGCCAAATATCAATAAAAACTTTTTTCTGATTAGAATCTATTTCATCTTTTTGTAAAAGTGAAAAATTTCTTGCAAGACAAACACTTTTATTAAGATATAATGCATCTTTAATTATTTGGACATAGGAATAAATATCAAGTTCTTTTTCTTCATCTTCTTGTCGTAATTCTAAATAATAATAATGAATATAAAATACTTTCAGAAATAGACGGTATATATACTTGGAAAATGAAAGATTGAATATATATCATTTGTTGTATCAATATTTTCCATAGTAGAACTTCGACGTTGTCGAAGCGCTGATGTATTTATAAATGAACTCGATCTGAACCAACGTCGTTTATGACTAGAACAACTAAATAATTTATCTTCTGGAAGTGTCCTATCATAAAAACCAAGAATTATTGTATTCGGACGAAGACCACCTATAATAAAATTATCTAAATAAAGTTTATATGATTTCAGAAAAATACCTAAACCCGATAATCTCATTAACTGTGCTACTCCATCTCGTATATTTGATGCTGATGTCATATCAACAAATGCTTTTATTTTCATAAGATTAATTAATGAAACCCAATGTGGATATTCTTCTATAAATAGATCATTTAAATCATCGTTCATATGATTTTTTTTCACATGACCTAAAATAAAAAGTCCACCTTTTTTCATATCATTAACAAAATCAATTAAATTTATTGATGAACGTGGATTGGAAACAAGTAATAAGATTTGTGGACGCCAAAACTTCACATGTTCTTTACGTGGATCAAGTAGAAGAAGATATTTTCGTACTTGATGAAAGATTAATGCTTGAGATATTGAACCCCATGATGCTCGTGGAAAATCTCTTAAATGTAACATAGCAATAAGACCAATTACAATTCCAATAGCAATTGACGCATACGAAGTTGATACAATAAAACACATAATAATCGACCCAATTGCACCGATTAATGCTGTATGCCAAGAAAAATATTTAAATGATGGCCGAAAATTTGGTGTTGATGCTAAAGCAAGTGCCATACACGATAAATTAACAGCAAAATACGCGAGAAGAAAGAATATTGTTACAATACGAGCTATTTTATTCAATGAACCGATCAATAAAGTTAGCTAAAAAATTATTATTAGTAAGCTTGTTTTATGTAGATATGACATACTTCAACAAGAATAAAAGTTAAGAATACAGCTGCAACTGGATTACCACGATTAGTTGTACCAATTCTAATCCAACGAAGTAATGATCCTAAAATAAAATAGACGGATGTACATATAAAATTATTTAATAGAAAATATGTTTACCAAAGATTTCATCAATAGATAATGCTTCGAGTATTCTCGATGCACCAATTAAACTTGATAAACATGCAGAAAATACAGCAAATATTGTTCCAATTGTTACAAATGGTTGCCAAATATTAATTTCTTGTAAAAATAAATAGTTATTTAATAAAGTATATCTTAAATAAAAGATTAGAATGAATTCTATTACAAAAGAAAAGATATTTTAACAAACCGATCAGTTGTTGCAGCTATAAGTAATGTTTCAATAATATAAATAATAAAAACATATATAATAGCCGAAATAGATCCAGTTGGAATACTTCGATTTGGATTACTTAATCCACCTGAAAAGAAAGACACATATATACATCAATCTTAATCTAACTCTTTATATAGTTAATTACCCCATTCTACTCTATTAGCACCAGCTAATAAACCAATTATACTTGAAAAGAGTACACCAAAAACAGTAACAAAATTCATTGTATCTCCAGTTGTATAATCAATTGTATAATTTGAATACATATTTTCATTTAATGTTGTTAAACTAAAACTAGTAAAATGTCCATAGAGAAAATCTGTTTTATTATATAATAGCTGTTCAGTATTATAAGCATAGATATTCACTTTTGGTATTAAGACAAGATGTGGACCACGAATAAAAAATGAAATTACAATCATAAGATAAACAAAACTAACAAGAATAAATATAGAAAATGCCGCCATAGAAAATAATGCTGAACCAAATAGACATGTTATCAAACTAAGTATATTAATTAATGTTCCATAGATAAATCTCCACCAATGTGTACCATGAAATATATTCGCTTTACCTAAATGTGATTTTTATAAGAATTCTTAATAGTTTTAATCTTCTTACTTCCCGGTCCAAAACTATCAACTAATGCTTCAACAAGAGCTGCTACACTTTGTCCATTACCAATAACTTGTGCAAAGAAAAATAAAACTCCTATTGCACCACCAAATTCTGGTCCTAGTGTACGTGATATCATATGATAAATCCCACCAAATTCTATCGCACCATTTGTTGATAATGAACAAACACTTAATAATGTACAAAAAAGTATTATAAAACAAAGACTCAATTGTAATAATGTTTGTAAAACACCTGCGTGAGCAAGAACAAAACCGATACGCATAAAGATAGATATGGCTAACATAGATAAAGCAATGGGACAAAATACACCGGGAATTGTTTGTAATGTACGTTTAAAATTATTTGATGCAGATTCCATACCATTATGATTTGCACCTGTCATTATTGTATATGATAATGAATTATTACTTTGACTGGAAGTTTGTAAAGATGTTTCTGCTTGTTGTTCACCATCATTTGATAAGTCTGAAGGTTGATATAATGAACAATGATGATTTAATATTGAAAATTGATCTCGTTTCATTGAATTTGGATTGGTATTGAGATTTTTTAATGAAAGAAATGTACGATTAAATACTGATTGTATACGATCAAATCTATTGATCTAAAAAAGATAATACTGAACAAAAATATGAATAAATAGCAAAAGTACAGCGCTTAGCTTTTAAGGACACAAGCATGCGGATTCTTAGATAAACAAAAAGTTTAGATAGAGATGCTTTTTCTTTTCTTTTCAAACATCATACATCTTCTTGTTCTTTACTTGATACCACTCCGAATGACTCAGTTATTCAAAAATGAAAGGTCATCACTCTTTTGTATTACATAACACAACTCTTTGTAGATGTCAGTCTAGATGATTATACGTTTGAGAATTGATGAATATATATTCGAAGCTTTTGCATTTCTTAACCATCGTTTTCCTAGTTACACAATACTGAGAGTCTTTAAAATTGTTAACACGGAACAGATATTCATGATAAAGAAATTTCTGATATTTTTTTTCGATTCTTGAAAATAATGTAGTACTAAATAATGAACTATGAAAAGATACTGGTTTAATAGTCGTGAAATGAAAATTAAAAGTGCTATTAATCCTGATTGGCAATTAATTCGAAAAGAGGATGAAGATTATTATCGTCAGAATACTCTTAAAACACAAGATATATCAGATAAAAGTCGTGATCAAACAAGTATTAGTTCATTACAGGAACATATTCCTAATATAATCAAATTCTGGGCAAGAACCAATGGATAAAAGATATGAACTTGTTTTTGTTAAAATGTAGGCAGTATTGTTTGTTTGTTAGATTTGTAAAAGACATTAAAATAAACGAAAAAGATCTTAAAAACGTTTGTGTGTCTTATTTCAAAGTAGTCTCAAATGCTAAACATTCTTTATTTATTCTATAAAGATATACAACTAAATCAATGCAATCGATTCACTTATAACTCTAATAAATCACGTCAATGAAAAACTTTTAATTTATTAATTATTTAATTGACTATTACAGGTCTAACGAGTATGGTATTTAAATTAAAAAGGTAAAATATGAAAATTTTCCAAATAAGAATTGTGACAAAGCTTGTCTCGGGGTAGTTATCAATTTTGGGGGAGTTTGCTGTTTATATGATAATGATTCTGAATTATTAATTTGGCCTATTAAAGTACTTGAGGGTGTGTGTGTGTTAGGATCTAGGTACAGGTGGGTATGGATGTTAAGTAAAGACAATACTGACATTCAAACCCACACCCTTTTCGTCGTAGCTGATGTCGAGATCCAACAATCTAACAGTATTAGAATCGGGTGATGCTTCATGTTTGTTCACGTTCTTTTTTCTGTTTTCGTCACCTCAGACAGAAGGCAAAAATAGTAGAAAATCGACTTGATATTTGTAACATATATTTATTGATTAAAGATAAAATGATGAAACAAGAAGCAGTATTGATTAAATATGAAGTGACGAGACAAAAAGCAATACAACAAAGATTCTGTTTTTAAAAGTTATGATTTAGTCTTCATTCGATAGGAATAGCTGGCTGAAAAGGAACTACTCGTGCTGGTGTTACATGAGGAGCGATTCGCATCCATCCCATTATCTTTCCATACATACGCCATCCATACCAGACAATAAAACGAAAAATCACTACCAAACCACCATACAGTCCAAGCATAGTTGTGATTATGTAGAGTATTGTGTTGTGATCAATGTATTTGTATGAACACGAATATGGAGCACACGAAGCGTAGTAGCTTGAATAATTACTTTTAATTCCCCAATCTTCCACGAATAAATTATCAACGAGGCTGCCTATGAGACTATTTGAAGTATAATTACTGGGTGTTGAAGCATTGAGCGGTTTGGCAATCCAAATAGTGGTATTGCGTGTTGATGCAATGTTTGTCAAGTTAAGAATACAGTTTGAATCAAAGAAACATTCTAAAGTAGACAGACGAATACCATCAATCGGTAGACAACTAGCTACCACACCAGGTAATACTGTTGTATTATAATTCGCATCAATATACAAAGGTCGTGAGAAGCTGTCTAATGATGTGATACATGAATAATTGGTTCCAAATGAAATACGTGGCACAGTGGCAATGACATAATTATTTGCCGCAGTTGTAAAAGCTAATTGCCAATTTGTTTCAGGTACAACTAGAAGCTGATTTGCACGAAATGTTTCATAAATGAATGATTGAGTACGACGGAATTTGTCTGGTGTTTGAGCAATAAATGCAGTTGTAAGAGAATCAATTTGAGCTTGAAATAAACTTAATGACATTGCTTCTAGAGTGACTAATTTATCGGTAAGAAATGCACTTGTGTCATTGTCGATAGATTGCTGTGCTAATGAACATAATGATGCAAGAACACGAAACTGAGTGCTAAGAAGTTGAAGATCCAGAAAATTACTTACAGCATCTATCCCCCACAGATAACCCCACCATTGTTGTGCAACGAAATCGCTAGAACATACCTGGTGTAAATGAGGTGAAATCGATAGAAATACATCGTGTTGAATAGAGGTCTGTGAACATAAACATGAGAGACTTGATTTTTGTTGATCTTGCAAGTACGAAAATGTTGTTTGAGATGGTGATAGAACTGTGATAGTGCGTGTTTGTAGACTAAAACTTGTGAAGAAAATGATGATACCAAAAGCTAGAGACAACAAAATGATGTAGAGTCGAGTAGGTTTTTTCGTGTCGATATTATGGTCTGCCGGTAGTTTATCTTTGAAAACATCTATGTTCATCAACGTATTCCGTGCATGGACTAATAGTAAACACCGCTGATTGTTGCGCTCGGTTGTTTGTGGATCTAGAATGATCAAAGAAGTTGATTACTCACCTAAACAACATTACTTTCCAGGATACAATAACTTTGTTTATCGAAGAAGACAATACTCGCACTAATTCTTTTTTTCTACCTGTGTGATCATTTGAGAATCTTGTTGCACGCAAATATGAAAGCTTAGGCTAGACAATTAACATGTTGCACTACTTTCTTGCACAATTAAAACGCTAGTTACATATCGCATTGTTTCTAAGAACTACAGTCCTGAAGCGATTGCACTAAGATTGTAGAAGTGTTGTCAAGTTAAACAGCTTTTTTCTTAAGCTGATAATTGGACAATATTTTTGTTAACAACTAAAAATATACCACTATGGAAAAAAACATAAAAATTTGTTCGCAGAACAATCTCGAATAGTTATTTAGATCATTCTATACCTATTAACATTTGTATTCTACATACTATCAGGAATACTAAACATCGTATTATTCTACATAATTAATCGAAGATATGCCATATTATTTTTTAGCAAAGCACAGATATTTTGCTCAACTCGATTTCAACAAACATAAATTATTGTTGAATGTAAAAACAGTATCTTTAAAATTGAGTAGTAACTTTATTGATTAATATGCGAAAAGAAGTTAAAAAATTGCATTAAAAGTGAATATATCTTTGAAATAAAACAGTTTATTGATCATTTATTATGATCAATGTCGCTAAAGATTAAAACTATTATATCACAAAAAAAATAGAAGAGAAACAAAATAAAGAAAAATGTTCTAATTTTTATCATGAATAGCAATAACTGTTGAAGGGTTTGCTGTTGATGCGGAAGAAATAATACTACTTGAATTGTTCATCAAAGGAGTTTCTCGATCTAATTCACTATCACTATCTGCTGCAGGCAAACCAACACTACTACGACGATGAAAATGTGAATTTCGTGGTGTTATAGACACAGATTTATTAGGTACTATCGCTTTTGATTGTTCACAACATTGATATCGACAATCAAGTTTGTCAGCTTCATCCGGACCCTAAAAATAAAATAAAATAGTTTCACAAAATAAATATATATCGAAATTAACCAGTGCAAATTCTGGTTGAATTGTCACATGATCAATATGATGCATTTCAAATATGTAATTAATATCTCGATATTTAGTTAAAATATTTTCGGTTGTATTAAAAACTACATGAACAGTTGCTAATGTTTTCTGAGGTGTTAAACGCCATATATGAAGTTCATGAAGTTTTACAACACCTGGAACCTAATTAATAAAACAAATTATAGTTTCTTTTTTTTTTTGAATAGATCAAATAACATACAGAAGCTATAACTGATGTTTCAATGTCATCCGATTTAAGTCCATATGGTTTAGCTTGTAAAACAAGATGTATGACATCTCGAACTAGATGATGAAGTAAAAATAAATACAGATAATTAAATAATAAATAATATTTATACTTGGAACAGAAATCATAATAAGATATGAAAGAAAAAGAAAACAACAAATAATTGGATCAACAAGACGACTGTACATAACGCGAACTTGATGTTTTTCTGATAGCATTATCAATAAAATACCACATGCTAATATAGCTAATGGACCAAGTAACATATTTAATACTTGTAGAAACGAGTGTTGAATAGGTAATGTATCTGTAATAAGCACTAGAAGAAGAAAAAAATCAGATTACTAAGGATATTAATAAGATCTACATCCGGATTAATTATAATTAAATATGATATCTCATAATGATAAAAAAAATTTGTTCATACATACATGAATCAGATAATAATTTTTTTGGTAATGGTTGATGAAGGCTTGGTCGTCTTTGTCTCATTTGTTTATTGAATGCATGTGAACTTTTCATAACAGCATCTAAAATAAAATATTTTCTTTTGATTTTAATTAATCGAAATTTTACGTACAAAGTATTGCTACACCTAATAAACAATTGGAAAGAGTTGCATAGATACCAACACTAAGAATAAATCTTGGATGATCAATAAGACTGTGTATATGCTCTAAATATTATTTATATTTAATATAGAAAAATGTTTTTTTTTCGTTTTTCATTTACCATGTCCATGAGCAGTAAATAATGTTGAACTATTCGTTTCTCGTTTGGGTATTACGAAAATAACATCGACAAGATGTTTAATACTTTCGAGAAAAACCGAAATAGATAATGAAAAAAAACTAATGAAGGCAACTAATTCACCAACCACACCAACTTAATAAATAAAAATATATCAATATTACATAATTCATAATTAAATTTTACCTCGAGCTAAGCCATATGTATGTCGAGATGTATATGTAAATTGAATCTATAAATAAAACCATAAAGTTTGACTTTTTTTTATTGAATTAATTAAATTTTTTTTACCCGCTGTGATACAATTCGCACTGTACATAAAATAGCTTGACATAGATGATAATAACCGTCAAGTAGCATAACAACTGTTTCAACCAATAGAGAAACGAGAGGATTAATTTTCTCATTATATTATTTAAAGAAAAAACATACATACCACTGTGACAAGTATGATATCCTATGATTTCCAAAATGAATAAACCAACATTATTAATTAATAAAGCAATGGGCAAAATCATCGTGAGTATTATTTTTTACGGAACTTTTTTTGTTTGATAAACTTGTTATTCTTTCAGTACAAGTTGCAACGGTACATATCTAACCTCTGAATGCTTTTCGTTCTCTTATATAAATACCGATATGGCCTCTCTTTTGCATTCGATAATGGTCTCGGCCACGTTTTTTTCTTTCCTTATTTTTTTATGCCTTATTACCATAAGTTTTTCTTTTCTGTTCTTCGTAAATTCTCCTCTATATAAGCCATTATCAATATGACCATTTTTTCTCCTCTTTTTTCTTCTTCTTCTTCCTTTGTTGAGAGTACTGTTCGATGCTGATATCATAAAGTAATATTTACTTACAACTGTATTAGAAAAAAAATATATAATATAATCATTAACCAACGAAGTATATTCAATCATTCTATCTGTCTTTTTTTTTCAAAGTACAATATCTTAAAGATGCACGAAAAGAAAACATCAATAACAAATAACAAAAAAAAAAGGATAATAATAGAAAAACATACATATAGAGAAAAAAAGACGCAAGAAAATTACTCACACAACACACGACGAAGTCCAGCTTCATTAGAGTGGATCACCGGTACAGTGGAACAAGAGAAAGAAAGAGACAAAAAGAAAAAAAACGAACACAAACAATTGAACCATTCAACAGAGATATAGACGAACATGAAATGCATCTCAAACACAAAGAAGAAGAAGAAAAAAACAACTAACAGAAATGCATAACTTTTACTTTCAAACAACAGAAAAGGAAAACACAGAAGAAAACGAAATCAAGATACACTAGCATTGCGCATGAGAGGTTTATGAGCAAGTGCTTCAGTTAATGGTTGCTGACTATTGATACCAGTATGTGCTTTAGTCCAACATTTATCACAAAAATATTTCCAACAAGCAAGTGAACGACAGAAATATTTACCCAATTGAGTACATGATTGACCATTTGCACCACTGCATGTTTGAGCATCCACCAAATAAGGATCAAGTTGAATCTAAATAAATATGATATTCGTATCAGATTTTATTCTCTATTTTACTTACCACTTTAGAAAAGCGTTCACAATCAATAAATACATAATTAGCCTATTGAAAAAAAATTTAATTTAAAATTTTAATTTTTAAACAAAAACTAACCGTCATGGCACTGAAATAACTATGAATACTAGTAAAAATTACTCGGCCGGATCCTAAATAAGTATATATATATATAAATTAAATAGAAATAGAAATAAATATTTTACCAATAGGATATTTATTACGATCAGTATCAATAGCCGCAAAATCAACTTCACCAAATAGTTTAGAAAATATTCGAGCAAGTGCATATGCGGTCATCATACCTAAATTCAATTAGTTTTTATTCTAAATATATATTAAAACTAAAATACCATGCAAAGCTCCAACAAAGACTGTGGTCTTATATGGATCATCTTTGAGTAGTTCACACATTGCTGCATCATGTCGATTAGATGACATCCATTGAGCATCTTCCGTCTAGAAGATAAAGAAAACTATTATTTAATTTATTTAAATATCATTTAAATACTTACAAACCAAGGTATAAGTTGAATCTAAAATAGAAGAAGAAATTATTCAATGTCAATAGAAACAACTTATCAATAACTTACACTTTTACGTTTTGATGCTGACCGTTGACTATTAAGATTAAGATAATATTCACAACGACCATCAGAATTACGTTGTGGTTGTTGACAACAGGCTAAAAGTAATTCATGTACAGACGATTCTTTGTCAAAAATTGCATAAGCATATCCAGATTTGCCTAGAAATATATAATATAGAATTGAAAATAAATGAAAATAAATATTTACCGTGATTAGTTCGACGACGTGTTCGATTATTTTCAGCCGGCCATTCGATACGAACAGGGCCAAATTGACTAAGACGAGTAGCTAATTCACCTGATAAAAACAAAATCATTTTAAATCATAAAATAAATATAGTCTCTACTTACGTTCATTAAGATCATGCGGAATACCACCAAGAAATATTTTATTTGAAAGTGAAGGAGGATTAATTGAATAAGCACGTGGTTTAACAGGTAATGGTGCGCACCAACACATATTTTGACTAACTTTACCAAAATGGCCTAGAAATTATATAAAGATGTATAAAGACGAATATTTTTATATGTAGAAATTCTTACGAGTGGCTTGACGACGTTCATTTGCTGCAGCTAATTTCAATCGACTATCATCATTATCAATTGTGAGACATTGCTAAAACAAATAATAATAATTAAGTGAAAAAAAATATATCAGATCATACCATTTGTTCAAGTAAAGATGTAGGAGGAATATTTTGATGTCTTTCTTGTAAATAACGATCTTCTTCATATTGATCATCATCACCAGCATAACGTGCCGTAAAATCTTTACTCATTAAAAATTGAAGTAATTTTTCATCAGAACACATACTAAAATAAATTTCAATATATTTTATAATAATAAATATTCAACATATTCTTTTCTTTACTTGACTAAAGGTGTTGATGCAAAATTTATTTGTGGCATTGACCATTGTGGTAAATTAGCTGTTCCATTCATCATTAACATTGATCGCTGTTGGTGTTGTTGTTGTTGTTGTAGTTGTTGTAGATGTTGTTGTTCATAATCATTATGATTTGGTAAAGTATCATCAAGTAAATTACCTAATGCACCAGATGGGTTAAATGAACGATCGATTAATGGGTAATTTGTTCCCATGGTAAAAGTCTATTTTAAAATAAAGATTTTTTTTTTGTTCAAAGTTTCTTTATAGATAAGAAAATCTCTAAGACTTACATTTTCTTTTGAGATCATTGTAGTTGTTAGTTTACACACTCACACACACACACACAAATAGGTTAAAAGTTAAAAGAAAAAGAGAAAGATCGACTAATAATCACGTCGTCGATAAAAGTGCTTAATAAATAGTGAGACAAGAGAGAGAGGTATGGGCACGTTTTCTCTAGAATTCATAATGATTTCTCCCGTCCATTTCGTTGCTGATATATTCTGGGTGCACAGACAGTAAAAGCGAATAAAAGAGTAAGTAGACGCTACTAGTGTACATTGTTGCATCGTCTAGATAGTCAGAGTTGTCTATTATCACGATTATACAGGCCTGGAATTGAAAGAGAACAGAAAAAGAAAATAGGATAATGATACTATACGAAACGATAGATAGCCGACTAAGAGAAGTAAATTCGAAAAAGAACGGGAAATACGGATGATAAAAAATATGATATCGTCTACAACAATCGTTGTGGCTATTTAACAATCACGTGCTTCGAAAAGAAAAGTTCAGAAAATAGATAGTCATATATGATAAACGAAAATAATTTCTAAAATAAAGTTTTCTATTTCAATTGAATAAAGAGAAAACTAACGATCTGCTTCTATAACAAAAGACAATATTCTATTAAGACTTTATTTAAGTATGACCTTAAGTTAACCTCAAATTCAGAATGTTGAATCTATTCAGTACGAATAGCGTTAAACATAAAAATACCTAGACATATGTTTTTCGAATTATATATTCGAAAATAGAAGGTTACAAAGTTCAGTTCCTTGCCAATATTATTAATTGATTCATTTAATCTTTCAATGAAATATTGTATACAATAATCTCTTATATTTATATTAAAATAGAAATGATCTGTTATGATTTATCTTTTATCCGATGAGATAAACATTCTTACGAATTTTCGAATAAAAATACTTACTTTATCGTATTTGAATTGAATAAAATATAGAAAAAAGTAATAGCTAAAAAGAAGAATTATACGTGAATAAATTAAATAAATTTGATAATAATTTAATGATAGATAAGATAAGGTCGATGAACAACTTTTTCTTTTATTAATTTTGATTATTGTTTCAAGCAATAGTAAGTGGATTTAATTTATTGCATCACTCTCATCTATATAAGGCATGAATTTAGTCATTTAGCTCAGTGAGTTACTTTTAATATTAAATTAATTAGTCAGAAACTCTTCTTGATTTATTTCATTCTGTTTAATGAAACAAATGGATTTGATACAATTAATAGATTGACTTGAATATTATTTATTGGTTAAAACTAGTTGATAGAAAACTATCAAATGATAAAAATCTATTTTAATTTTTTCAACAACATCATCCATTTGATATTCAACATATCTACTTTTGAAAATTTCGAACGAAAAAAATTCAATTAAATGATAATCAATTTGTTTGAAAATGTTATTTCGTGATTGTCTTGTAAAAATAAATTTAATCCTTAATGGTTCTTGATTATTGTTTAATCCACACATCCTATCTGTTCTTATACATAATAAAAGATGAAAAACTTTTCTTTCAATACAATAAACGATACGCTCGTTATGCTGTTAGAATTTTTTGTTTTTATACAACTTGTCAACTATTTAAGGTACTATTGCTTCATTTTTTATTAGGATATCATAAAATGGAAAATAATGAAGGATAAATAAACTGTGAAAAACATTATAAAATATCAAAAATATGCTCGTTTTTACTAATCAACAGTATTTATATTAACCCTCAAGCGCCCACCTGTAATTTGCTCGAAATTTGAGCGTTTTAAGAAATAATCATTTAAGAACGATGTTTCGCTTTCATTGGTTCATTTCATGTATGACAGATGAGCCGTGTGTTGCCTAAAAACGTCACTTAATTTCAATCCTTCACTGTTGATCTGATGGTAGAAACATAGAAGTTTCGAAACACCTCTTTTTCGACTGGGGTCCGTGCGGACCTCAGATGGGCGCTTCAGGGTTAATTGAACAGCTGTAATGTAGAACTGCAATAACTAATGGTTGAAAGCTCTATTTGGATTGAGACCATTCTCATAACTTATTATAAACAATGATTTAACTTCAATAGTGCTGTATAAACCAATATAATGATAAGTAGATCGTGAAGACATGCTTTGACATACAGTATAATTAGGATATGAATCGCATCTTTACTATCTTCAATAACAAACTTTTAAAGCAAAAAGGAACATTGCTTCTCCTATAGTCTATACTCATGCAAAACAGTATTATGTTGAACATTACTTTAATCTATATTAGAAGTTTCATAAAAATCAAATTCTATAATATTATTCGTGTTATATTCAACATATAATAAGAACAAATGAAGAAAAAGATTTAGTACTTTGTTAGATCAAATGCGTATAGTAATAACTACAAAGTAAACACTGATATATGTAGATAAACCAAAAAAAGAAAGTCAAATTTCAGAAACTCGTCAGTACATTTGTATTATAAATCATTCTCTTGTTATTTGACATTTTTCCTCATGTTGATAAAATGATATATGAAAAAAAGTATTCTGATTTTATTTCGTAATCAAAGTTTATTTATTATAAGTTATCATCGTTATCGATTATAAATATCATCTTTTTATAAAAGATAAATAAAATTTCTATTGTGCAATGTTATAATTATATATCTTTGTTCGGTTTTACTTTAGAAAAAAGGTTCAAAATAGCATCAGCAGCTACGAATGGTGTTACAAGTCCGCGAATAACACGATCTTCATAAGTTTGAATAGCTTTTTGTATATCATTATCAGCTAAAAATTGATCAAGCATTCGATCTTTAACATTATTCCACATCCATTTTCGAAGTTGTTGAGAACGTTTGTTCATAAATTCACCTGAGTCAATCATTGTATTTTCAAAAGCAAACATTTGTGACCAAGCTTTATCAATACCTTCATTTTTACGTGCTGAAACTGATATAACCTATACGATTCATTAAAATTTATAATTATATGAAATTAAATCTATATTTACTTTTGGTGACCAATTCTCAGATCGACGACGCATTAATCTAAGCGCACTTAACCATTCCGATTTTAAACGACGAACTTCCTGCATTAAATCACCATCAGCTTTTGTTACTATTACTAAATCAACTAATTCCATAATACCTTTTTTCATGCCTAAATCGTATTCATAAAATAACAAAAAAAAAACAGAGAAATAACTTTTTATTTACCTTGTAGTTCATCACCGGATCCTGGTGGAAGTAAAACACAAAACATATCAACCATATCTACGACAGCAAATTCAGATTGTCCAACACCTTTGATTAATAAAAATATTTCATATCGAATTTAAAGTTATTATAATTTTTATTTTTAACATACCTACAGTTTCAACAAGAATAACATTATAACCTGCAGCTTCACAGAGAACAATAGCATCGTTCGTTGTTCGAGTTACACCACCTAATGTACATGCAGAGGGTGATGTACGAATGTATGCATTTGGTTCACGTGATAATTCAAGCATTCGTGTTTTATCACCAAGTATCGAACCTAAATTTTTAAAATATATATATAATTGAAATAATGATTAATTCGTATACCTCCAGTAGTAGATGATGATGGATCAACTGTTAATACAGCTACTTTATGTCCTTGATTAAGTAAAAATCGACCAAAAACATTAATAAATGTTGATTTTCCTAAACAAAATACCATATATAAAAAAACAGCGACAATTCTATAAAAAGAAAGAATTAGCCGATTTAAAATGAAAATTCAAACACTTTTCTGTTTTTTAAAAACGAGATATAAATAAACTTTTACCATTTACCAGCACCGGGGCTTCCGCTCAGTCCTACAATACAAATATTATTCATATATGAAAATAATTCTTCATTATCAAACCTATTCGAAAACTAATTGGTTTATTTGCTTGTTTTTCTTGACGTTGTTTAAGTCCTTGTAAAACTTGAGCAAGTAATTCTTTCGCTTTATGTTGTTTTTCTACATGTGTTGATTCTACTAATGTAATACTTTTCGCTAGACAACCTCGATCACCATTAATAAGTCCTTTATATAAATCCGTAACTGACGATACATATCTTCGTAAAATTATATTTGGTAAACGTTGAGCTAATATAACTGAAGAATAATACATCTGCAAGACTATATGTATATCAAATCATGCAAAAAGAAAGTCTTTTTTTTTGGATATCTTTTATATGTAAAAAAAAAAGTAGAGAATGAACAATACAAAGAGAAAAAAAAGGTTATTATCCTAGTTAATATATTTCACCTTTACGACCACGAAATCGAGAACGCATATCGATCTAAAGGAAACGAAATATCGAATATATATATATGGTTAATTTATTTTCTTACCATTGATCGTTTACATTCAAAAAATGTGTAAGCTAAACGTCGACATTCCTCAGGTACAAATTCACGTAATTTTTCATTTGAAAGACATTCCTTTGGTGTATGTCCAAGCTATTAGATAACAGAAAAAAAGAACACGTTGATATTCGATAAGATTCAGTTTATTACTTTACAACAATCACTAGCTAATAAACACATTTTTAAATCATATCGAAGTAAATCACATGCATGATGTGGTTTCTTTTGATGTTCTTCCAAATCATAATCAACTGGATATTCGACTTTGTGTGTCTAGAAATAAGAGAATAGAATTTAACAACAAAATTAATTTATTTTTGTTTTTAGATATTTATTTATAACATAAAATGGTATACTGTTCAAACAAAAATAATATTCATGTATTTATAAATAAGAGAACGTAAATAGAACAATATGAGATTATTTTAACAATGTTTTATAACAAGTTGATGTTGATAAATTAGTTGTATGATCTAATTTATCAATAGATATATACTGGAATTTATCATCAATCAACATTTTTAGATAATTTATACAATGACGAAGACCAAAAAGAAAATTTTCATCTGGTTCAGTATTAGATGATGATGGAAAAACATGAGCAAAATCAACAAGACGAACATCAACTTTAATATTATCATTCTCTCTATTTTTACCATCATAGACAATCAAAAGTGATGATGCAATAAAAACAAATTCATATTGTTTGGCCATAATCTGTTCAAGAGCAACAAGACGTTCAAGTACAGCTCGTACAATTGGCCGATGATCATATTCAGGTGCACCAAAAAAATGCGCCATACCATAGAGAAGATCATCTTTAGTTAATGATCGTGCACATTTTTTATCATGATAAATATATGAATTATCTAATTGACGATAAGTTTTCCATCCAAGTAATTGAAAACCAATTTCAGCTGCTGGTTCAAATTTTGCTATTTGTCGTTCAATTTTTTCCGGTGTTGCTTCACAATCATAAGTTACACGACCAAGTTTTATATCAATAGCACATGGATATTCATAGGATTGAATGATATTTTCTAATATTAAATAGGTCATACCATCAAATTGATATGTACCCAATAATTTCGGAAGGAATGGTCGTAGTTTAACAATTTCACCAGAGATTTTATCAGAAAATATATTATCATAAAATTGATGTTCACGTGGACCACGTGGTGGATTAAGTAATGGTTTAAGAACATCACCTGTTGAACAACGTTGTAATAAACCAAATTTTGTTTTTGATCGACCATAAAAATGTCCAGCAACTTGATGTTCAAGTGGTGCAGTATCCGGTGGTAACTGTGGTAATACATCCATATTAGATAATATTATCTGAAGAAAATGGGAGTTCGAATGCAATTATACGCGCATTATTTCACACGATTTGTATAGAAAGAAAGTTTCAGTCTGTTTTTCTCTCTGCAAAAAAAAAACTATTCGTAGAATTTATTCTTAATCTATCTGTTATATTTCACTCAGTAGTATTAAATCTTGTTTTTCTGTTATGAGATAAAAATGAAAGCACACGCAATATGTCGGACCTTGATCAAAAAAGAACAGATTGACTTTTTCTCTTTCTAACGGAAATAAAAAGAAGCATAGAACCGTATATAGTTATTTTATTTACGATCAAGCATAAATATCCGGATATAAAATCGGACTTAAGGTGTATCGAGCATTAAAAATGATTTTAGTTTGCTAAGTAATGATCTAGTGTTATTAATTATAGAAACGAAATACTTACTGATTTTGTTTCTGCCATTATCGTTGCAATAAATATTTTTTCTGTTTTTATATCTATAAAATAGATAACAAAATTTTAACATTAAAATCACCGATAGAAACAAGAACGGAAGAAGAAAAAACAAAATAACGCGATAACAGAAAAATCACAATTCAACGAGTCCAATGTCACTATAACCTTTAAGTAAATCGGGATTGAAAGAATCTTGAGTTATTTGTGTATCCATATTTTCATTGGATATTTCTACGAGATTATCTTCATTTATTAATAATTTTAATAATTGTTTCATTTGTTGGGAAATTTCATTCTCTTGATTTAACTTTCGAGTATTAAACCCACTTAATAAACTTCGAATATTATGCTGTCGTTTCTGAGATTGTTTTTGTTTCGTATTTATTTGTTCAATAATATCATTCGATGAATGACATCGAGTTAAATGCCGACACATTGATGCTTGAGATGTGAACGTTTTTGAACATGAATTTAATGGACAAGATGAACGAGAAAATTCTTCATGATGAATTCTAATATTGAAAAAGTTAGGTTTTTTTATGTAAATATAAAATTTTACTTGATATGATGTCGAAGATTTCTCATATAAAGAAATATTTTTCCACAATTAGAATGCTGACATATAAATTTTTCTTGATGAATTTTACTATTACGATGTTGATCAAGTTGAAATAATGAACGAAATATTCGATTACATAAATTACATTTAAAAACTAAAATTTATTAGATTTTAACAAAAATAATAATTGAAATTCTATCTACTTTGTTCACGCTCGATATCAGCTAATAATTGATTCATTGTCCATTGAACATCTAATTCACGACGTTCATCTAAATATGAGATAAATGTTTTACAAAAATTTGTAATACATTCATCCATTAACGGTCTTCAAAGGTGGTCACCCAACCTTTTACTAATCGTATAAGACACGCAAAGGTCTATGGATGATCTAAACTTTAATTAGAAAAAAAAACGAACTTGGTTTATTCTTCAAGCATTTAAACATACCTGTATGGATGATACGATGATGAATTAATCGTTTTATGGATGAAAAATCTTTACAACAATCAATACATCTAAATAATTTATATTTTTTTTATCAATAGGAAAAAACAATAGAAGTTTTATACTTTAATTTATCTATCGAAATAGAATTATGTTGTGTAACTAAATGTAATTCTAATGAATCAACAAATTCAGAACAATAAAAACACTAAATAATAATAATAGAAAATTTAATGAAAATAAGCGATTAATGTTTCAATTTTACCTTAATAGGTTTTAGTTTAGTTTTTGTATGAATTATTCTAATATGTCGATCAAGATTTTGTTTATTAGCAAATGTTTTTGTACAATTATTAATTAAACATGTAAATCTATATATACATAAATATAATGTAATAAAAACAATGATTTTTTATGAATATACTTTTTTGTTTGTATATTTTCTTGTTGATGTACAATACGATAATGACGATTAACATGATCTTGATTTGAATATGGTTTACCACATTGAGTACATTCGAAAGGAAACTAATTGAAAAAGAGAATAGGTCAATAGAAATATTTCTCGGAATATATAAACTAGAAAATCGCCTCAGGAATTTTATAACTAATAATAATCTTAATAGATAGTATGAATACTTCTATTGGAACATTCAGTGAATTTGCATACCTTTTTTTCATGATGATAAGCAATATGATATTGAAGTTTACTTGGTCTTGAGAATGATTTTTTACATATAGAACATTGATGAGATTTTGATTCCATTCGTCTGATTGATTTTTTTTCAGTACGAGTAGATAAAAATAACAAAGTCTAATATATCTAGTATTGCTAACTACTTCAAATCAACCAATCAGAATTATATAGCGCTAGTAGTAAGATTTTATTTTGAATTGAAAACAAACAAATTCATATAAAAAAATAAATAATAATTAAATCATCTTTAAAGATGAATATCAGATTGATTATTCAATCGAACAAATTATTTTGCATTGATTCTAACGTTACAATATTAAAAAACTTTTTATCGGAGGTTTTCGTTCCCTAAAATGGTTGACTTAATAGAAACATTTTATTCAATATTTCTTACTCTAGATCTAACTAAATATATTGACGTTAGTTTTTGAGAAAAATAATCAATCATGGTTCTCGTCGAAGATATTACATCAAATTCATCATCATCAACACCAACTGGAAATAATGATACTGCATCGGCTTCATCATCATCACCACCACCACCACCAAGAACTTCAACTCAAACACCTCCACGTTCACCAGGATCATCACCTTCATTAATTAATGTTTTAATGGAACGTAAAACTGATGCTGTTTTATTACTATCACGTTTAGCAACAATATTCTTTACATTAATGTATATTCTACCATTTTTTCGTTCAAATTCTGAACCAAATGTTTATTATACAAAGGCATTAATTTCATCAGCAGTTACATCTGCATTACGTCTTCAACAACGTATACCAGCATTTCAACTTTCACGTGAATTTTTCTTTAATTTAATTCGAGAAGATAGTGCACATTATTTAATGTATTCATTTTTGTTCCTAAGTGGTTCACCAATGACTATTGTTCTTATACCTATAACAACATATGCTATATTACATTCATGTTCATTTTTATCACAAATATTAACAAGTTATCCAGCTATTAAATCTTATCTTGATCGTATTACAGAAAAACATGCCAATTTACTTCGTTTTGTCGCATTAAATGAAATTATTCTTATGCCATTATTAATTTTATCAATATTTGTTGCACGTTCAAATTTATTACTTATATTTATGTATTATCGATTTCTTACATTACGTTATACATCACATAGAAATCCATATACACGTACATTATTTTATGAACTTCGTCAAAGTGTTGAACATTTAGTTAGTCGACCAGCTTGTCCACCAATTGTTGGTCGTATTACTCGTAGTGCAATTTCTTTTGTCAATAGATTAGCACCAGTAACTAATTAGAAAACAAAATATCATTAATGTGCAAAAAGAAGAAATCAATGTGGAAGAAGTCAGATTTAAGAAAATAAATTAGCAGCAAAACGAACAAAGAAGATTTTGAAATCCTTCTATATCCCATCCATGTTTTTTTCTTTATTAGATGTTTTTTTTTGATGTTTGTTGTTGTTCCTTCTTTTATTATCTTGATTTCTTGAATATTTATGTTGTTTCTTGCCTTTAACATTTATTCTAAACTGAATTTGTCATCTTGTTCTTCTTTTATTCTAGATAATGTGACGGTCATGGTTGTCTCTTGTTATCATTGAATGGCCGCTCGAACCCGAGCGTCTTTTACTGATGATGACTCGATTTGCGACCACTCACCTTTAGAAATGGTCCGCATCAATATACCACAAACTACTTTTTCTACCTCTCATACTGACACAGATGATCAAACACCATTGGATGATTCAATTGGTACACTTGGTAGTAGTGGATTAACTCAAAATGATTTTCTTTTAAATAATAATAATAATACAAATTCCATTGAAGGAATCAATCGAGAATATGAAATTCCTAATTATTTTACATATAAAAAAGTAATTTAAATTTTTAGTATAAAATACAAAATTAATTCTTTGCATATAGATCGAAGGATTGCTTGAAAGAATGCAAGATGAAAATACTGGTTTACCAATAAAATCTGTCAAAAGTTTTATGTCAAAAATTCCGAGTGTTTTTGCTGGTGGAGATTTAATACAATGGATTTTAAAGACACTTGATGTTGATGATACATGTAAAAATATACATTTCTTGTAAAATTAAACTAATTTATGTTATTTTTATTCAGCCGATGCTCTCCATCTAGCTAATCTCATGTCATCTTGTGGTTATGTAAGATTAATATATTTATATTATTCAAGTTAGAAAAAAAAACATTATTTGACTTTAGATTTTACCTATTGAAGATCATGTATTAACTTTAAAAAATGATGGTACTTTCTATCGATTTCAAGTAAATATATCGATATTCAGAAACAAAAAACATTATTTTCTGTATTTTTCAGACGCCTTACTTCTGGCCATCGAATCATGGTGAACCTGATAATATTGATTATGGTATGATTAATTTTCATTTCTTTTTTATCATATTTAATTTATTTTCTCCAGAATTAAAGATGATCTATTAAATTGTAAAACGAGGTAGAAAACTTTGCTACTACTAAGACTAACCTATAATACTAATTCGACTAATTCTTGTATATAAACATATTTAATAATTTTATTTAGCTGTATATCTGTGTAAACGAACAATGCAGAATAAAACTCGATTGGAATTAGCTGATTATGAAGCAGAAAATTTAGCACGACTTCAAAAATTATTTGCTCGTAAATGGGAATTTATTTATATGCAAGCTGAAGCACAAATCAAGTAAATATAAATATATTAAATTTGAATTGAATTTATTTTTGGCATTTTTTTAGAGTTGATAAAAAACGTGATAAAGTTGAACGAAATGTTCTCGATTCTCAAGAACGAGCATTTTGGGATGTTTATCGACCCGCACCTGGTTGTGTTAATATGACTGAGCAAGATATAAAAAAATTAAAACGACGAAAAGCACCTTTTTTAACATCATTTTCATTAACAAATGCTCAGAGAAAATCATCAACAACATCAGCATCAAATACAGCACCAGCATCTGCATTAGCATTTGCTGCAAATAAAAATCTAATGACTATGACAGTTGGATTACTTGCAGCAGGACCTACAGTTTCACCAAATCGATCATCACATACATCATTAAATCGTACAGCAATATTATCTGAAGGTGATGAAACAGCATTAATCGATCAGTTGGTTCATGAAATTGACTTTCTCAAACATCGTATTGATAGACGATGTTTAAAAACATCGAAAGTTTGCGAAAGTTATGTTTCATACTTTGAACAATATGCTGAATTTGATCCATTTCTAACATCATGTGAACCATCAAATCCATGTAAGTATTCTTTTTATAGAAAGTTAATGATAAAAATAATGTATTTTTATAACCTTATAATTAAAATTCTTAACTTTTTCTTATCAAAAACATTTCACAGAAGGACGTCTAGAATAAGATCAAATTCTTTTGTAATTTGATCATTGAAGGTTTATTTTGTTTAAATTACTGTCTTATTTATAATTACTAGAACAAAAAAAGTGAAATCGAAGACATTTTGATAAGAAATAAATTTTCTTATTTTTTTAGGGATAACTGATTCAACTGATTTATGGGAATTAGAAAAAATGGGTAATGCAAAAGAAATTTCCTCACGACGTGTTAAACGATGGGGTTTTTCAATCAATGAATTGCTTAAAGATCCAATTGGTCGTGATCATTTCTGGAAATTTCTTGATAAAGAATATTCAGGAGAAAATCTAAGATTTTATGAAGCATGTATTCATTTACGTTGTCATACTCCACAACAAGACGTCCATAATCGAGTACATGAAATTTACAATGAGTTTCTTTCACCAGGTAGATAAATTTTTGTCTTTAAAAAATATAACACATGTATATCTAGGTGCCTATTATTCAATAAATATCGATCAACGTGTCATGAATTTAACCAAACATAATATGACTCATTTGCCTAGTCGTTATACATTTGACGAAGCTCAGGTTTGATTTATAATTTTTTGTTTTTTATTTTGTAAAATTAATTTTCTTAGGATCATATCTTTAATCTAATGAATCGTGATACATATGCACGATTTTTACGTTCAGAAGCTTATAAAGAATTATTATTAGGTGGAAAAAAGAAGGTAAGTAATGAATTCGAGATAAGCAAAATAGATTTTATTCTAATTTTACTCTTAAAAGAAACAAAATAATTGAGATATATTCGTTGTTTCTCCATGTTTTTTTTCTACTTTTTTATTTTGGGCAAGCATATGTAAAAATGCACATACATACATCCATACACACACACAACCATTTCAAAAATAAAGGATGGGTGTGATGGTGATGGTAGTAGTCTTTAGTAACTCTTGTAAAACTCTTCTGGGAATATGGCTCCTTCTTTTTTTCTCTTCTTTGTTTGTTGTTGCTATTGTTTTGTTTTTAGTTATCAAAAAAATATTAATATATAAAAAAAGACATTGCGCGGATATATACTAGTAATAAAATATTCACAATTATATTTATATACATATATATATACACATATTTATTATCTCATTTTACTCTTTGCCTGCATAAACCTTTTTTTATTACCTCCTTTTGCACATTATCACAGTAGATCTTTTGATTTTCGCATCTTAAAAAAAAACAATTGATTACATTCAATATACACGTTTGTTGTATAATGTCTTGAACCTTAAAATATCTTTTTTATTACACATATTCAATTGCTTGAATGAAATCTATATGTTTGTTATCTCTTATATAAATTATCACAACTTGTATGTCTTTTGTTTTGTTTGTCTGCTTTTCTTACATAATCTAGTTAATTTATCTTAATCTAGTGATTACTTATACTTTAATTTGTTTATTTTTATTTGAATAAATATCTAATATTTCGTTTCATTTCAGGCTCCTTCACTTAAACATGGTCGACTTTCAATTGTTGTACGAGCTCCATTAGATAATGTATCAATGGGTGGAAGTAGCAGTATTATTAGTGGAATTAATGAACGACATTTATTGGGAGTTAATTCTCGTTAAAAGAAAAAAAATACTTGATTTGTTTTTGAATACTCATCTTAATTCTAGTCACGACACAAAAACAAAACAAAACAAAAATCTTTTTTTTTCGTATTTTATGTATATGTGTGTGTGCGCGTGTGTAATTTACTCTTATCGCATATCTTATACCTGTGTATTTTCATTAGCTGATTGTCATACATTTTAGTTCTCTCATCATCATCATCATTGATAAATAATAAATTCTTGCATAGTGATATGCAAGATAGATTATCCAGCTGCTTTCGTTGTTCGATTATGACACAATTTGATACACCGGATAGAACTGTGTGCGAAAAGCCTTGTTTCACGCCTAATCAGCATCACATCAATTTTCGAGAAATAGAAAAACGAAGAAAAATCTATTCGATTGTCAATATTAATAAGAATATCAGGATAGTTATGGATGAGAAAAAATCTGCTCACTAGTAGAACAGATTTCCCAACAGCACGCAGCTTGTACTATTATCGTCAACACTTGAATGTGAACAAAACGATAGAGAAAGAAAGAGAGAGAAAGAATCAATTTAGCAGATATATTCCTTACATTTTCTCTTTCAATTATTCGCTAATATAGAAAAGTGAATAATCACTCTCTATCTCTCTTTCATTGATATAACCATCAAGAGCAATCAGCAAGAAATCATTTGAATAGAAATAAGAAAGTTGATTACTTGAAATATCTTATTATTATTCGAAGAAGAAAAAAATGATATTCAAAACAAGTACACCGAAAAAACGAACTTTAACACCATTACCACGATCATCAACACCGAATCATTTTTATAATCTTATCACGAAAAAGATCAAAGACACTAATAATCGACCAGAGATTATAGGTGAAAATTGTTGTCGACCAGTAATAAAACTTGATTCACTTCTTTATCGTCCAAAAACTGAATGTTATCCTCATCAAAATGTTAAACAAACATGGGCGATCTAAAACTTCTTTTTTTTCTTTATATTGTCATTCGCTTGTATTTTAGTTTCTCTTGATTCGAAAATAAATAAATAAATGTTAAACTAAAAAACTTGCAATATTATTTAAGTCAATTGAGTATATGAATCGTTTTCTTAGTCTAAAGTTAAAAACAAGATAAATGCTTGATATATTAATGAATCGATTTCTTATTTACATGTGTTAAATATTTTTCTTCACTTTTATATGTACCGCGTAATTGCTGTCTGCTCAATGTTTTAACTTTATTTGAGTGTATCGGATACGGCACGCGTCATTGTTTTGCTTTACAATTCACACCTACATTCAAACATAACATCATAAAAAATAATAAACTTTCTCTTTCTCTCTTTCTCTCTCTCTCTAGACATGCTTATCACAAAAAAAGGATTGATATGAAATATTAATACTAATAATAAAAACTTAATCGTTAGTAAATAAAGTTCAAAGAGATGAGAAATGAATTCAAGTACCTTTCTTTTGAGTTTTATTTTCAATTGAACTTATTGATATTTGTTTTATTTTCATTTTTATACTATCTGTCACCGTTTAACAGTTAGTTGTTAATGTTTACTCGATAAGGAGGAAGTCAATTTTCTCTTCTGCCCAATTAGTGCTAGTATATAAATACAATCCAAGCATTGTTTTCTTCTTCTTCTATATATATATATATCTTCTCTATTTGATATTATAACATCATTAAAGAAACAGAAAAAATGATAAATATTGATGGATCGTCAATTCTTCCAAGTATTGATTCATTTCAATTTCATATACCATTAACATCAACACCAAAACGATCGAATAAATCTTTAAATTCACAACCATTATCATCGACTTTATCAATGTCAAATGATTCGTATAAACAATTCGATTTATCAATTTCCGCAATAACATTAGTTCAAAAATCACCTGAATTATTCGATGAAAAACAATATCGTTCACATACTCATCGACGAAATCATCGACGTCCTTCGACAATTATTAAACGTATTGAATTAAAATATTTATTATATTCATCACGAGCAATGAAATATAATAAACAACGTCAATATACAAATACTGAAATGAAAATTTATGTTGTATAGACAAGAAAAAACTTGCAAATTATCTATTTTTATTTATTGTAAAAGTTAAGTCGTTTTTTCTTTTCTCAAATACATATATTCTTATACTAAAAAAAATTATTTATTCTCTTCGAATGGAAACTATACATGAGCTTA
>CAJNOI010000236.1:40222-79940 GCA_905250115.1 Adineta steineri
TTTTTTTTTTTTATGATTATTATCATCAATTACTTAAACTTACGTAAGATTTGATTATTGTAAATGTGTTCATATTTATGATTCAAAAAATCTATGTTAAAATTGTTCTTTTATGTATCTACTATGTAAATGAAGTCGTCCGATAAAAATGTATAACTATTTTTCTAACATATTCTCTTCCGAAAAAACAAGAACAACAACAACATGAATGAGAAAGGTTAAGAAAAAGAGCTGTTGTTCGTTCTTGCATTCTTCTATTCAAACTAATTAAATTCCTGAAAAAGGAAAATAGAAAAATATCGAGTGCATGTCCGACCAGAAAAATAGAGAAAAACGAGAAGAATATAGTATTTTCTTTCTTTTACAGTTTTTTTTTATTGTCATCTCAACATCTATTCATTCGAATAGATGAACGAACGTTCTCTCGAGACTATTCATAATAGGCAATTTATATATGTATATACACATATATATATATACAGCTTGATCTTTATTTTTTTAAATAAAAATCTAAATCTAGCTTAAGTAGTATTTATTTTCGTTTAAATCATGACTACAATTGATAATATTGACTGCATGAATGACTTTTTGTTGGAAGAATCAAACCAACGCCAAGTAATGACTAAGATGATTCAATAATTTATGGTAATGTTTTATACAGCCGCAAGCTTTTTCTTGAATACAATAAAACAAACAAACAGATGAACAAAAAGAAGAAGAATACTCAGTCTCTTGTGATGATTTCGCATGAAAATAGTGTATAATATGAGACGTATGCATTTGGTGTATCTAACCCAAAGAGAGATTAAACCGAGCACGCACTATACTCATCGTTTCAGATTGAATTAAAACGGCCACACAACACACGCGCGCACATAATTACCACGTCTATAGAATGAGCTCGTCTACATATCTGCGCATATACTCTTCAATCCTTGTTGAACTACTAATATTTCGAAGCAGCAGAAAAAAAAGAGAAATTGGCATCATCGTTCTCTTTCATCTTCTCTTCTAGAGGAAAAATTATTTGAAACTAACACAATCACTATAAATGCTTTGTTCATGTCTGTAATATATATACCTTTTTTTATTTCTCTTGTATTTTTTTTCTCGTTTATATATAGAAATAAAGTAATCATAGTCGGAATATAATGGTCTTCTCCTCTAGCTAAAATTGTTGCCTCTTCTTCTCCTTCTCCTTCTTCTCTTTCTTTACGTGCATTAGGCCTCTTACTGTTAACTTCTCAAGTATATAGTTTGGAGAGAAATAGAGAGAAACTATGTCTACTAAAAGCAAAACGGAAGCTGAGCAATGCACTAACACATGAGCAAGTAAAGAAAAAAAAACAAGCAAACGACAATGAATGTTATGCACGCGGAAAATCAAACTACATACAAATGACAGACAAGCAGAAAATAGAAGAGGCGTACGCAATAATCCAACCATCTATCATCATCATCATATCAATATATAAATGAAAGAGACAAAAGAAATAAAAAAAAATTTGAATGAACGTCTGATTTTTCGATAAGGAATGTAAAACTTTTTTTAACTACAATCAATAACTATAGATTCATTAAATTTGAAAAAAAACTTTTGATTATTATAAACTTACTCATAATAGACAATTGATTTATTAAGTAATGTTCGTATATCATCAGTAAGTAAACCACTTGATGAAGTGAGTAATTCTTTTGCTTTTAAATGATATGTTAAACCTAAATAGTACAATGCTCGAGATTGATCTGATGAATCAAGAAACATTGATTGACATAATAATTGTTGTTGTTGTAATTTTGTATTTGGTCGATTTTCTTTTTTCGAACCATTAGGATATTTACGAGCAAATCTTTTATGTAATGTAGACATTATACAAAATGTCTCCTATCTATAATAGAGTATCCTACTTTTCAGAACAAGGATATGTACGATACGTATGAAATATATAATAACCTTTTGTTTTCGTTCCAATGATGAACAGTGCTTTGTTCAATTTAAATATTTAATAGCCAATCGTTAGATAAGATTATGTACTCCATCTACAATAGAAGAAAACGATATAGAATATATACACATGATTTTCTATGCATTGTTTCGTTCGTATTAATTATTTAGTTATTGAATATTCAAAATAAACGTTTATTTAATAATTTTAGAAATACTTGAGATAGAAACACTTCAACTAAAGGACAACAGTTAAGGATGTTTCCCTCTTAACAATATAAGTATCTATATACTTGGCCACCAATTTAAAAACTCTTCATTTTGTCTTTGTATTTTAAATTAACAATTTATATTCTATTGGCAAAATATAATAAATTAAAAGATTTTCTATTGAAAACATCTAAACTCTGATGATTTCCTGTTTCTACTACTGATAATTTAATATGGACGTATTCATAAAAGATGTTCAGGCGAAATCTTGAGGTTGGGTATGGGCTTAGATGAGGGTCTGGGTCTGGTTTTGGGTGAAGAAAAGATGAAGCCGCATCCACGCCCACCCACCCACGCCCACATCCGCACCCACACCCACTCTTTATATCCCTTCTTCTGAACGTCCAAATTGCGAAAAATGCCAAAAACCTAAATTAGCGTCTGGACGTTCGTGCGTGGCTGACCACCTTCTCTTCCCCAGAAATGCCCGTTTTCCTCTGACGTCCCCCCTCTGTTTAGACGTCCTTTAGAGATGGCCTCTATTGACAATTCGATGGAAAAAGAAATGGCTAACTATTAAATATTCCGGAAATCGAAAATAGTTTTACTATATGCTTTTGTTGTGATAAAAGATGTTGTCATATAATAGAAAATAGTTCACATAAACAATTAATTGAGTTTTTCAAAAAATAAAATATTTGTTGACAAATAATCATATATATATATATTGCCAATTGACGTTTATTTACATAGGAATTAACGAATAGAATTTAAATTCTAATTCATTCGAACAGTATTATACTACTTATAGACTAAAACAACAAATTCTCTTTTTCCAGAGAGATGGCAAATTCCGTTTCCGATTCCGCTTCAACAGAATATTAATATTGATTTTGACGTCATTATTTTTTTCTCATAAATTTTCAAAAAAAATATTAATTATATAAGTCTATTCTCTATTTTTTAACGTAAGATCTATTTATTTATTCTTTTTTTAGACAGGCTGTACATGCTCTTCAAGAGCAAAATTCATATAGAGACATAAAATAAAGACAAGAAATAAGAAAACACAATTAGATGAGACAAAATATAGATGAATTAATGTAATAATATCATAACAAAAGATCAATCTAAATATATAAAAATAAATTTTCTTTTCGAAGAAAAATGCTTTAACTAACATTCTTGTATTGAATGCATAAATCTCGACGGTGATTGAGGAAAACTTCGTTCACTCGTAAATGAATCTTGTCGAGATGGTACACTTAAACGTTTCATTGAATTAAAATTATTATTATCTTTATCATTTAAATGTAATAATGAACTATTTGATGTAAGCATCTTCTTTAAACGATTTTTTGATGATATTGGACTAAAGGAAAATGTTCGACTAAGACGATTCTTTGCTTTATATAAACCACTAAAATATATAGAAAGTTGTTTTTTTTTAAGTTTGAAGAAATATATATTTTCATACGTTCTTAATGCACTACCAACTGAATTTAATCCACTCGTTGTTGTTGCACTCATTGTTGAATGAGTTGATAATGTATCATTATCACTCATAAAATCTAATGATGAAAGTGGAGTAAATGCACCATTTTCTGGTCCAACATTTTCAATAAGTGATGTCTAAAATAATGAATTATGGAATTATTTTATTTTCATATTATTTGTTTTTTTACTTTATCAAGAAGACAACGTTCTTCTGCAATGGCTTTAGCTAAATGTTGTAAAACTTCTGTTTTACTTGTTTGATTTACACTAGCTATAGTCGATAAGGATGTTAATGATGTCATAGAATCGGTTAAATGTGAACGTGATATTGACATATTATTATCAGCTACACGAAATATTAATTGACGTGCTTGACCATCGATTGAACAAAGCATACCGAACTGTTCATTTTCTAGAAAAACAATAATATGCATATATATCTAAATTTTTTGATTTTTTACCATCACATGTTGATGAAGCTATATCATATAGACTACGTATATCACTAAGTTGAATTAATGCCACATGTTTATAGGATTTTGTTGATTTAACAACTGGTGTTTTCCATGTATTAACGCGTAGTTTTGTGATCTAAATTAACAGATTTTATTAAATCTTCATAGTTTCGTTATATCAAAAAGCTCTATTTCATAATTAAATTTATAGATTAATCATAATTATTGAAAATTTTTCCACCGGTTCTCAAGCTGCAGACTCATTTTTTTGTAACTTAAAACCAAAAAAACTGTCATGCCGCAATCTAGATTGCGTCGTGTCCAAGGTCGACTATGTCTTTTTTTAAAATTATTCTGCATCACACAGTTCTATCCTAAGTCTATGGCAATATAGAATTAAGTCATATTTACTTCGATACAATCGGAGAAAAGGAAAAGTGTTAGATGAGTTCGTTTTCCAGTTAATTCTTGTGAGAGTTCAATTAGATTAAATTTTTGTAAATAATCTCGATGTGCTGCAAGTAATTCTGGCTAAAAATAACAAAGAATTTTCTTAATGAAAAACAAAAAATGACTTCAATGATCTTACTGGACAATTATCAATACTATTAACAATACTAAATAATGAAAGATGTTTCTCTGTTTTTCCTCGTTCTTCATTTAATTTTTTTGCAACTTCACGTAATTTATCAATAGCATTTGTTAATTGTTGATGATTTACATGTGTTATTGGTGTATATTTAAGTAAACGTTCTAAAAGCAATAGAACACTTGGTAAACGTTGAATTGGTCGAATCATTAAATCAGCTAAGTGTTGTTTGCCTAATTCTGATTTATGTTCACAGATCTATTTATTTAAATGTATAATATTGAAAAAACAAAATCTAATATATAGAAATATTACTTTAAGATAAGCATAAAAACGCGAATTGCTTTTCTCAAGTGAATGTATTGCTTGAATAGTTTTATCATAAAATTTTGTATATGGTTGATAAACACGTAAAAGTTCGGCTGCCTAAAAATTTTCATACATAGGGATACATATGTTTCTTATTCACTTACATTAGCTAAGAAAACTGAACCAATACAAGTATCTTCATTAAGTGCTCGATCGAGTTGTTCAGCAATTGTCAAATGTAGATGATAGATTTCTTCTATATTACCAAATATTTGTGTACTTTCAACTTTTGTTAATATGGGTCCATTTCGACGATCATCTTTTTCCATTTCTGTTTTGAAAAACTGAAAAAAAAACAAAAAATTTCATTTAATTTTTGATCTTCTCTCTTATAAATACTAACTTTAATTATATTGGATAACATAGTAACATAATTTCGTTCTGTTTCTCGAATTTCCATACCAATTAAATATTTATTATCTTTTTTTATATTTGGTGTTTTTTGTTGTTTTTCATATGTATCTACTATCATATCATCATCAAGACCATTCTCATTTTCATTACTACTATTAAAACGTTTTGTATTTGGTGTAATATTAATTTCTGTATTCGAATTTGATTCTTTTCGTCGTTTACGTTTAACAGATGTTGTTGTATTATGTTGATGAATATAATTGGAATCATTTATTGATGTTGATAATGGTGATAGAGTTGATAATGAAAGTAATGTTGAACGTGGTGAATCAGGTGTTGTTGTTTCATTCATACCTGGTAATTTTATTGAATAACTTGATTCATCTGCTTTACCCATTAAACATAAACATTCCCAAAACCACTGTAAAAAAAGAAAATAGTATTTAAATATAAAAATTTATATTAAATTTACTTGAACATTAACAATATGTTGACGATGTTTTCGTTTATATGATGGATAAGCGGAAAGAAAAATATTCGCATCCATTCCATTGTAAAACACAATATGTGTTGCATCAGATATTTCATTTGTAGTATATCCACCTAAATTATAGAATATATCAAATAGGACAAAGTTATTTTTTATCAATTTACTCATTGAATATTCTACACAATAAAGATAAGATTTTCGTATGAAGGAAGAAATGCTTCTACACTTAGGATTGAAGGTATGAGAGTGTTATAAAAATTTCTTTGACATCATTAAGATCAAATCTAATGATAAAGAAAACCTTGAACAGTCAGAAATAGGCCATGGCATTGGATTCTATAACCCAATCTCATTGAAACCATAGTAAGAAATTTGCCTTTTTTGAGCTGTAATCAACAAATATGTAAGATATCTTTATTCTATCATAAAATGACAACTTGATATGTCATAGTTCAGGTCATAAACAAAAATAGATTACTGTCAACTTCATCGATGAGTGTCAAAAAAACACCCTACAAGAGATGACTATAATAACAAAAGACTTCATCTCTTCCTATTTTTGAACTATTGTATGTTATCTACGCTTTCATAATCCTATTGATTCATCAAAACATTCGGTAATATATTTTTCTGATTAAACTATCTAAGGAGATTCTTTTTATTTTTAAAATTAGAACTTACCATTATCTAATGTCAATGTATGTAAATGTCGTTGTTGAGTTTCATCAGCAGCACCAAAAAAGAATAGATTAAGATTATGCAATGGTTTTGCACGATATGTTCGAATAAAATCTGTATTAAGTGCATCAAATCTTCGATTATCTCGTTCTTTCCAACATTCTAATAACCAATCTTCTGTTAAAATTTCACTTCTTTCCATATTAAATGCTGTCTATATAAGCACAAAATTGTTTTTTTTTTCGTATTAAAATTCTATAAACACTTACAAGATATTTTTCACCAAGATTAGCAAATGAAACAACATGTGTTACTTGATCACCATAATCTTTTCGAACTGATCCACCAAGATAATGAACAATATCACTAAATTTTGTCTATAAAATAAATAAATAAGCCATATGTTTACAGATAAAAACATAAATTTACATGTATTTCTCGACGAGTACCACCAACAAAACAAATAACAGCTGATGAGAGATGTTGTGAATACAATGGACGATTTCTTCGTGGTACTGGAATATCCTTCGAAACAGAAAAAACATTCTTCTTAATGAGTTTTATAGATTTTGTTTCATACAATTTTTTTCTCCGCACAAGTTAATACAAGTTCCGAACTAATTATATAAATATTTTCATCTTCTTTTAAATTATAAAATAGATTTTCATCAAATGATTCAATAACATATATTCGTAATTGTCGTTTTGTTAATAAAAGTTTGGATTCAGATAATGTTCGAAGAATTTGTTCTTCACTAGTTAAACAGTCATATGCATATCGATCTTCAAGCGCGGAAATTAAACGAGTATTTGAACAAGCTTTACCGATAACACAAAATGTAATTGCTAAATAAAAAATATAAAAAAAGGTTTTCGAATGGAAATATATTTTATTTTTTACTCCAATCTTCCGATGATGATTCATCATTTTGAGTTTTTTGAATATCTTCCATAATATAATAACAAATAAAATTTTAACAATCAATCTATATAGAACATATTCCCGCTTTCTTTGCTTCGATCAAGACATTCGCAGACAAAGAACAAAAAAGAGCACACAATTCAACCAATGATCGAACATAAAAATTATATTTAATATAATTTTTAAATGACAAAAATTATTTACTAAGAAATAATAATATATATTTCGAAAATGTTTCTTTTTCGAATTTATTTTATATAATATTTTCTTGAATTATTATTTGTCATACGTATCATCCAATCAATTTGATTTTTTTCCTCTAAAAGTTCATTTAGTTATTTATCATATAAATGGCATCGGAAATAAAATCTTTGTCTCTGTCAGGTATATTTTATCACAAGACAAGAAGGATATATCCAAAAGTATGTTCAATTTTGATTGACACATTGTTGATCAAATATATACAAGAGAAATATTTGCTTTCAGAGAAAAAGAAGTGTACCTGTTGGGAGCAATAAATAAATACTGAGTATGACCAGCTTATTTTGACTTTTTATTATAGGAAATAGGTTATTTTATTACGTTCTAATTCAGAAATACATGTAAAATATTTATGGATCTCTATTTATAACATGGAAGGCCTTAGTGCATTCTTTGATTAATAGGTTCCTTATGTTATATAGAAATATAATCATTAGCATGCTATCTTCAGTGAGAAGTAGTTTAAAAAAAAGACTTTTATTGTAAGTCATATATAGAATAATTTGAGAAAAATCGTGCAGATATTCTGAGTTTAGTCAAATTAATCTTTCTTATTATTTCTTGTTAACTGAAATGTAAAATTTCTTAGAATAATAAAAGATTTATGGTAGATTAAAAGTTGCCAGTATGTAAATTGCTTTTTGAGGGGACAAAGTAAATCCATCGTGTAGAGGACTCGTGATCCTCCTACTCGCATAAAAAGAAAAAACATCACTTGTTGTAGTTTTATAGATTTACTTCTAGAAGGAAAAAATGACAGAAGCCAATTATTTTCAGAGATTGACGTTTTTTTTATTGTATAGAGATAGAAACATGTACTATAAACCGTAGTCATAAAAAGCGATATTAGATTTTTCTTATCACTTGACATGTACTTTTCTATACTTGACAAAATTTAATTTACATGAATCATTATATTTATTTCAATATCGTTACATCAGCAATAAATTTTCTTTCACAATTCAGGAATGACGTAGGTTATTATTTTTTTATTGGAAATGTAATTTAGTATAAAAATAAGTTTGTAAATATTATTACTTTTATTTCAAACAAAAGACGGTAAGGCTAAAATGACAAATAACATTAGAGTTGAATACACAAGTCTATTGTAGAGTTATTTCTTGTTAAATTAACCAATTTATCCTTATAGTGACGTCGAACGTGTCGAGTTTCCTACCATCTGCTTGTATAAGAAATAAGAGAATAGAAAATGATCGTATCCCTATGCGAATTTATCGTTGAGACCTTTGCGCTTTTTTATTTGCTCTTTGACATATCACGCATTTTATAAAAGAAAATAGCTGTATTTATATGTCGGTGCTGCTTATGTTCTTTCCGGATTTGTTACTGATATAAGTTGTAATAGTTGCTATGTTTTTTTCTTTCTTTCTTTTTTCTCGTAACATTGTATAGTTCTCTACAGCTAGCAGGCGTAGACGCTCTCAAAAAAATAAACGAATCGACGTATATTACTTGATTTGCATGTCGCATCTATTACGACTTGATAATAATATCATGCGTTTTTTTTTACAAATTCTAGTCCTCATTTAACTGATATAATCAATCATAAAACTTTTGTTAACATCATCGAGTAAATACTTTTATCAGTAGCAATGATTCGAGATATATATGACGATATTCGAAATTATTTTATTTTATCATGACGTCATGTGAATGACATGTTTTATATTCTTCATTCTTTCATAAGACGGAATATATATATATATATATATATGTAAGGATTGCTTTTATTTCGTTGCTTTCTTTTTCTTAGTCGTCGCTGAATGTTTGCTTTTCTTTTCTTCTTTAGTAGAAGAGCGTGTGTGTGTGTGTGTGTATGTGCGAACATGTATTCGAACCTTGAAGCATATATATACATAGATGTGCACTAAAAAGTGCTTCGTTTCTTTTTTATATTTTATTTTATACCCTTCGCGTCTCAAACATAGACATACATACATACATACATACATACATATATTTTTATTTTGTAGATTACATTTATTCCAGCTTTTGCTTATTAGAGAACTTTGGACGAATACGTCTTGCCATTATTCGATGAATACAGCTGTTGTCGGTGAATCCACGCCTAAACAAGCGGTAAGATTTTGTTTTTGGATCTATAATTTTACATGTATATTAATTATTATTTGTTTTTTAGACCGAATTTGTGTGCGATTGCACGCTCTCGGGCGAGTTTTGCCGAGCGCAATATTGACTAGTACGCCAATATACTAAATCTTCCTATTATCGATATTATCCATATCGATATAGCTCAAATAAATTTGACTGGTGTCTAATATCTACAAAAATTAGATATTAAAAACAAGTGACTCAAGAAAAAAAACGTTTTCAATTTTATCAAAGGAACAAAACATTAAATTTCAAAATGCCAATGGCTCAATATTTAAACAATCCGTCAATGACGGAACTTCGCTATAAACACCTTCGTTTTCTAATTACTGATAGTCCAGCAGATGAAAATCTTCAATCATTTGTCGAAGTAATATATCATATATGATGAATAATATATCAATATATAATAATTCTATTTATAGGCTTGCTTAAAATTTGGTGTAACAACATTAGTTCGTGTCTCAGAAAAAACTTATGATACAAAACCAATTGAAGCAGCTGGTATTAAAGTTTATGTATGTATGAATAAATTTAAACTACGGAATAAATATATATATATTTTTTTATTTAATAGAATCTTGAATATCCCGATGGCAGTGCACCTGATTCAATTGTCCGTGATAAGTGGTTAAATATTGTTAAGGAAAATAAAAGTGGCTGTATTCTTGTTCATTGTGTTCACGGACTTGGACGGTTAGTTTTCTTATATTTTTAAAGATCTTTATTTTATATTATTATGATTATATAAATAGATCACCGGTTCTTGTTGCAATGGCTTTACGTGAAGCTGGTATGAGTCGACAAGAATCAATTGATTTTGTTCGTTCACGCCGTCGTGGATCATTTAATATTCGACAATTAGAATTTCTTCAAGGCTATCAATCAGGTCATCGTCTTATTAACAAGCATGCTGGCTGTTTTATCATGTAATCATCATCATTATCATGTTCCTCTCTTATCTTTATTCATACTGTTTTCATTTTATTAATTGGGTTTTTCTCTCTCTCTCTCTATGCTCCCATTTTGCTCTTATTAATTCTTGTGTTTCTTTTTTTTTCTGTTTATGTCACTTAATTTACTCAAGACATAGTTAAAAATGAAATAAAAATAAACAAATTTTTTTTCTTTACGTTTATATTAAGTCTTTAACGTCAGCTGTTTGAATAACTGAGCAATGACGGCCTTTTAATTCATCAAGACGTAAGTTAATATTTGTTTCATCAACTCCACGACATGCATCTTGTATAAGATATGTTTTATAACCATTTTCAAGTGCATGTAAAGCAGTAAAATATACACATACATCTGTAGCTATACCAACAATAAATACTTGTGATACATTGTGTGCTTTTAATTTTGAATGTAATTCTGTTTCACGAATTTTCATATTATCCCAAAACGCTGAATAAGAATCAATATTACTATCGTAACCTTTCAATAAATTAATTATTTTACGAGTTTTAGTTGGTTTTATTATGTTTAAATCTTTATGTAATTCAGCACCATGAGTATGTTGTATACAATGAGCTGGCCAAAGTATTTGTTCAACACGTAATGGTCTTGGATCATCCAATAGAAATATTGCCGTATCGAATACATTTAATTCATGTGCTTGTTTTGAATCTTTGGCAAGTAAATGTGCACGTAAATGTAAATTATCAAAAAACGATATATGATCATGTGTATGCCAATCTTGTGTATAAACTACGACATCAAAATGTATATCTTTTAATAATTTATTTATCATTGGTATAACTTGTTCTCCTTGATGTTGACTCGGACAATTTTTAAGAGCTAATGACCCATCAATAAAATCATATTGGACATCAACAATAAGTAAAGCATTGACAGCTTTTGGATGACTATTTCGTCTCATAGAACATGTTATTATATCTACACTATGAAAGAAAAGAAGAGATTATTAAAACTAAATAAATAATATGAAATTACGCTCGACAAATTAACTTGTTGATGTTGCCCATATTTTTTTCTCCAACAAAAGAGTATCTGAAATATGAAAGACACTTGTTGCAATTCAGGTAAATACGTCTACATAATCATCAGTCTAATTGCGTATAAAACGACATAATATGAAAAAGTAAAAATGATAGGTAATATATCGATGTTTATATCATCGTGCATGTCGACAATATTTTTTTCAATGACTTGTATACGTTAGAGAGCGTAGGCAAGGAAAAAAAAAGAAAAGCCATACATCATATGCTTCGCTTTTTTTTAACGAGAAATTGCCTTCAGGTAATATATGTAAGAAACTTTTTTTTCCAGTTTAGTCAAATAAAATATTAATTATTATTTATAATTTTCACTAAACAAACATGCATTTAAATAACAAAAATAACTTAATGACACATTCCATGTTTGCTTAGCTTATGCGCTTTTTTTTTCATCGAAATTTTCAATTATTTCAAAATGTCAGAGACAGAATATTACGTTTGGCGATTGTTTTATCCGTTGACATTAAATGATGCAGATACTCAATCAGAAAAAAATACCTTAATTACACCGTTTACATTAAACACGAAATTGAATATGTTATCTATCATAAATGAAAAACATTCACATCAATCATCATCGATTGATCTCTATTATCCTTTAGAAAATACGGATGTTTGTTTAAAAATTTATGATATAGAAAAATTAAATAATTTTAAAATCGAAATTGAAATTCGTAATCGTCATAAAGAACAACAATCATCATCATTAATTCAACATTGGTCGATTTATGAGATAAAACATTCACGTATAGATTTACCTGATAAGATTTTAAATCGACTTGATCAAATAACAATTGAAAAACTAACGAAATATCTTCAAATAATAATAAATGATGAAAATTTTTTAAATCGCTCAGATTTATCTTTTATTAAAATACAAAAAAATATAACTAGATGGCAAATGGATGATAGTGATCGAGAAATTGAAGAAAGTGATATTTGTTTACTAATAAATAATAATAAAAATGATTCATTCTATATACCTACATATTGGCGAACGATATCGATTCAAACAGGTGATTATGATAAACTTTTAAAAACATTAATAACATTACAGATTGAAGATGATAAAGATCTATTAGATTATTTTACATATCTCATATCTCAGACACATTTTAATTCATTTTCTATACAATATCAACAACAACAGCAACAATTAATTTCAACATTATCATCTGAAAAAATCTATATGAATTTATTAACAATGAGTTATGCATCATTTATTGAACTTATTCAACATATTTATGTTAATCAAATATAAATAGAATTAATTGAAGATTACTAGTAGTGACCTCTCGATAATCATATATCGGAAAAGGATATATATATATATTACTGATTTAAATATAAAAATCTTTTTTTTTTCTTTCTATAATATATATTTATTCATTCTGTCAATCAAAAGAATTGATTAAAATCAATCAATATTTAACAATATAGAAAAACAAAACGTTTTAACTCTCAACATTCTTTTCTTTAAATCAATATTTTTCTAGAATATGAGATTGTGTGTTAATAATCAGTTCTTGATAGATAGAAGTGCGCAAGGGTATTTTGTTTTCATTCATCATCATTGAGCGGAAATGAACGTAATGAACTAACTAACTACTAACATTGACAACAATGTATGTGTGTGTGTGACCGTGTATAGAGACGGTCGGGGAACATTTAATCCTTTTCATCTTCAATATTCCTTCTTTTTTTTTTCTCGGCATACTTGTAACACTGATTATCAGCAATTCATTGCGTGTACGCCGTTCTGACGACGGTAGTGTGAATTATTATGCATTGCATTCTTTTGCTAAACAACATCAACAATGTTAGAAACAACAACTGTTGTCACCATATCCTGTTCTCTACGTCTTAGAGCATATGGGCAGATAACTGATGGTTGGCGTTGTTAGTGGATTCTTCTTCGTCGTCGTCGTCGTCTTCTTCTTCTGATTCTCTCTCATCAGTTCGTACCAGATCTCTCTTCTTTCTTACTATGGCACTCTCTTTTGGCCTTCTTCTTGTCGATGGCAATACACGCAAGCATATACATATACACGCATCATTCTCGAAAAGATATGTCTTTCTTCTTTCTTCTAACTAAGAGAGAAAAAAGGTCGGATAGATACAACGGTATCTCTTCGTTATTGACTTTCTTTTCTATTCCTATGAGATAACTCTTCTCGTTAGGATGCTGCTATTGTTCGATTTGATCTTTCTAACCCATCTTTATATCTATTCTATTTTCAAGTGACTATCTTTCATGTGTTGTTATTAATATAATGTTAAAGATTAATCATTTCCTTAATTCTATTCATTTCGTAAAATGCTCAAGTAAAGTTACTTCATTAGCATTGATTTATGATGATGTTATCCTTTTTTAGTTTTTTTTTCCCTTTCTTCTACTTCTTCTCTTTTTGCAAACGATAAGAGTGTAATTGTTGTTTCTTTCTGATGATGCTGTTATGTATATATATATATATATATATCTAACGGAACAGTTAGCTACCATCATGTTCTTTTTCTGTTGCCGCTGCTCTTCTGTGCATATCGTCGATCATCTAAAACTATTAGTGATAGCGAGCGAACGCGCGCGCGGGTGAGATAGAGCTTACTATCATCTTGTCGCGTTGTATGGCATGCATCTGCCCTTGAAGTCTTCCCTCTGTCTCCTTTCTCGTCCTTTGTCATTGTTGGTCGGCAACACATACTCGTGATTTTATTAGATCGACGAAAGCAAGCATGAGAAGTAAAGAGACAGAGAGATAAAAAAAACCTAGGAAAGATAGATCGATAGAGAGACAAAACACATCCGGTTCATTCACTCCTGGTGGTTTAATATATTCGCTCAATTGATTCGAGAAATAGGAAAGAATAGGGGGAAGTGAAAATTCATATTTTTGTTCTATTAAAGATCGAAATGATTAATATGATGATGATGTATTTGAACATATATCGATAAGAATACAAACAAAAAAAACTAACAATGGCAGACGAACACATGGTCGGTGCTGAAGATGATGATGTTCAGTTTATGCGAACGGTAATTAATATTTTGTTTTTTTATATGAATTAACATTTGATCTTTTGATTTTGTAGGAAGATCGTTTATGTCTAAGTTGTGTACCTGTATCAGGTGTAAAACGTATGGCTTTATCGGGCGAAGTATTTGGAAATCGAATGTGTTATCTTGAAGATATATCAAATGAGGTAGAAGATATGCGATGATAATAATAATTCATGGACATCCTTTGATATCACAATTATCGATTTAGTTATACCTCTACTTTCGTTGCATGTGTGTCACGCTTTTGTTTAGGGTTTTTTTCCGGCCTAGCATGTTATTTTTTCTTCCTGCTTTGTGTGTTTGTATCCGGATGGATAAATAAAAAAGAATTAAGTATATATTTCAGCTTTGTTCTTTTTGATGTGATGATATTTTGACATTTGTATGTTTGTTTATATGAGAACTATTTTGATTTGTTATATCAGGTTTGTTGTCCTGATTTGGCATCATGTATATTCGTACTCGAACAAGCTGTATCAGTTCGAGCTTTACAAGAAATGGTTAATACAACTTCACCTGAACAGGTAAATTTTTATTTATTTATTGAAATCAATATGTATATTATTGTAAAAAAAATATATTTTTTTTCAAGTCGTCAGCAAGCCAAGGAGGTCAAACAACATTTCGAACATTATTATATGGTCATGCTGTTCTTCTTCGACACTATCACAGTCAAATGGTAAAAACAATAATAATAATAATATTTTTGTAAAAATACGAATGAAAATTATACTTTGAATTTAGTACTTGAGTTGTCTATCGACAAGTACATCAAATGACAAGCTCGCGTTTGATGTAGGCTTAAAAGAAGATGCACAAGGTTTGTTTAGATAAACAAAGGGGTAAATATCATTTTTTATGTATATTATATAACTTCTAGGCGAATCTTGTTGGTGGACTATTCATCCAGCATCAAAACAAAGAAGTGAAGGTGAAAAAGTGCGCTTCAATGATGATGTTATATTGGTTTCAGTTTTTTCTGAACGATATCTTGTATGAAATTTTACTAAAAGAAAAAGTTTGATGTATATTTTTCTTTTTTTTTCTTCTTAGCATGCATATATGTCAACAAGTGAACGTGGACGAGTAAATGCATCATTTCGTCAACAAGTATGGAGTTTAGTACCAATATCGAGTGGTGTAGCACGTGTGAAAAATCCCGGATTTGTTCTTGGTGGTGATGTTATACGAATAGTACATGGAAATATGGATCATTGTATTACAACACCACCACCAGACTCTCAAGTTATTGATGATTCTGGAAGGTGAGAAATTTTGTTTTTTTTTTTGTTGTCTAGTCAAACTCGAACAAAAGATACGATTCACTGAAAAATCAAGCTCAATTCTCTAGAGAAATCTCATAGAGAAAAACAAAAATTTTTCTTGCAAAAATAATATTTTGACTTTGCTCTTAATTTGTCACATATTAAGAATAATAATACAAATCATATGAAGGTCACTGATTGAATAAATAAATACATAAATACACAAGAGAATAGATACAAAGATAAAAAGGTGTTTCTTGTTATTAAACTCGTTAACGATTTCATTTTTTGTTTTAGTCTCTTCATTAAAAGTGGTGCTGCTTGTCAACAAGCTCGATCATTATGGCGTATTGAATGTTTTAAAATAAAGTAAGAAATAACACATAGATTTATAAAAAAAAAGAAGACGCTATATTTGCTTATTGTTATTGTTTCTTAGATGGTATAGTGGTTTTGTTGGTTGGAGTTCATTAGTTCGCCTTCGACATGTCACATCAGGTCTTTATTTAGCTGTTATCGGTGATGAAAATGGTAAAAAAAAGATCTCAAATAGAATTTGTTTTCTTATTTGAATATATCTTAGGTCCAAAAGTAACATGTATATCGAAGAAGAATGCCAGTGCTATTGCTGTCACTTTCGAAATGAAAATGACAAAGGTATTGAATAATAGAATGACATGTTTTCGAAGACAATAACAAAAAAATGATTTTTATATTAGGAAAAACAAGCCGAAGAATTAACTGAACAAGAAAATTTAGGAGTACCAACAATAAAATATGGTGATACAATTGTTTTTATTCGTCATGTTGATTCAGATCTTTGGATTAGTTATGAAACGTTAGAATTAACTATAAAAGGAATTGGAAAAGTGGAAGAAAAACGAGTAAGCAAAAAAAAGATCATTTTATTCAAGAAATATGTTCTTGTCTATATAATTAGATTATCCCTGCTGTTGAAGGTCATATGGATGATTGTTTTCGTCTTGTTCGAGCTCAAGAACAAGAACAAAAAACTGCATTAGTTATTCGAATTTGTAATGCAATTCTTGGAAGATTTAATCGAACAGAGTATGCTAAAAAAAAATGTTTTTTGTTTTTCTAATAAAATTCTTCTTTCCTAAAGTCCAATGTCGATTGATGCAGAAGCCGTGAATCATTTATTAAGTAAAAGTGATGTTGTTCAAGCTTTATTACAAGATTTAATTGGTTTTTTTTCTCAACCATCGCTCACATTGGATCATGAAGAAAGACAATTACGTCTTAAAGTTTTACGAAATCGACAAGATTTGTTTCAAGAAGAAGTATATTTTATCTTTCGTTAATATCAAAAAACGTTTTTGTGTTTATTTTAGGGAATGATTCGAGTATTAATAGCAGCAATAAATTTTTTTAGTGAACGTAGAGATAAAGCATTATTATTAGAAGGTGTTGAAGAAAAAATCGAAAATATTACAAATAAACTTTATGTTGTTTTGGCTGCATTAATTAAAGGAAATCGTACAAATTGTTCAAATTTTGCACAAAGTGCACGACTTAATTGGCTTGTTAATCGTTTACAATCACAACAAGCATCGAGTGGTGTATTAGAAGTACTTCATAGTGTACTTGTTGATAGTCCTGAAGTTTTAAATATGATAACAGAATCTCATATACTTGCAAGTAAGTTAGAAGACTAAAAAAGGAATGATTTATTCATTTATTTAATCTTTAGTTCTTGGTTTATTGGATCGAAATGGTCGTGATCCAAAAGTACTTGATGTACTTTGTTCACTTTGTGTTAATAATGGTGTAGCTGTTCGTGCTAATCAAAATCTTATCTGTGAAAATATTTTACAACGACGTGATCTTCTTCTACAAACTGCATTAGTTGATCATGTAGCATGGTGAGAGAGAAAACAGCTATTTCTTTAATAATATCAAGATATAACAACTACTGGAGATAGAATGTTAAAAGCTAGAAAAGATCATGGTCACATTGACAAACAACATTGTTTAGTAGCTCACTAACAATAGAGAAAGATTTACAAAAAAGAAGAAATAATTACCTACGAAAATCTGCTATTGATTAGTAAATGATGAAATAAAATTAACAAAATAGCTATCAAAGGTCATGTTAGTGCTTTTTCTTGTGTCTTATTACAAGAATATATATATATCTAAGATAAAATCCTTGGATTTGACCTCAATTTCGAGGTTATATAAGATTGTATTACAAAAAGAAAACAATATCTAATTTATTCGGAAATCTTAAATTGAAATTTGTTTTATTTAGTATGCGTCCAAATATTCTTGTTGGAGTTGAAGATGGTGAATCTATGTATAAAAAATGGTATTTTGAAGTTGTTATTGATCATATTGAACAAGTAACACATGTTCAACCACATATACGTATTGGTTGGGCAACAACTGATTTTCAACCATCGCCGGGTCATGGCGATGGTTTTTCATCAAATGGTATTGGTGATAATACACATTCATATGGTTTCGATGGACGACATGTTTGGTTTGCTGGTCGAGCATATGATGTGTCAAATCGAGTTAATTTACCAACTGATAATATGCAACATATTGGTTTTAAGAAAAATGATGTTATTGGATGTTTATTAGATTTAAATATTCCGGAAATGTGGTTTTCATTAAATGGTTTACCTGTTAAAGGTCTTCTAAGAGAATTTAATTTAACTGGAATGTTTTATCCAGCTATTTCTTTATCGTCTCGTGTTAGTTGTCGATTTATTTTTGGTGCTGAACATGGTCGTTTTATTCATCGACCACCAGAAGGTGCTGCACCACTTTATGAAGCTATGTTAGCTAAACAAAAAGTGACTATTGAACCATGTTTTTCATTTGGAAATATTGAACGAAATCGTCTTGATGGTCCAACACAATTTCAACATCGTATTGCATTTACTCCTCAACCAGTACGAACAAGTCATATTGTATTACCAATACATCTTGAAAATGTTCGTGATCGATTAGCTGAAAATATTCATGAGCTATGGTCAATGAATAAAGTGTCAACTGGTTGGCATTTTGGTGAAGTAAATATTTTAAATAATATATTTTTTTTCATAAGAAAAATAAATCTATTTTAGTATCGAGATGATGCACAAAAAATTCATCCATGTTTAACATCATTTGATCGTCTTCCATTAACTGAAAAACAATATCATACCACAACAGCTATGGAAAATTTAAAGTATTTATAATGAAAAATATTTCTTTAAAATATGTTTGTTTTTTTTCTTCAAAAAGGAGTTTATTAGCTCTTGGTTATCATATTGGTGTTGAAATAAAAACGGATGATCGTCGATTAAAATATGTTAAATTACCAAATGCATATGTACAATCGAATGGTTATAAACCACAACCATTAGATTTATCAAGTATTAATTTATCAACAAAAATGGAAGAATTAATTGAAACATTAGCTGAAAATACTCATAATGTTTGGGCAGCTGGTAGAATTAAAGATGGATTTACATATGGAGTAGCCGATGTAAGTATATTTTGTCACTAAAAAAATCTATTGAATGAATTGTTTCTTGTTACTATGAGATTTGGTCTAAGGTAAATAGGTCTTGGTCGTTTAATTGTTTATGTTTGTCAAAAATCATCTCGAATTCCAGATGGAGGCCTGCAGGAGATAACGTTTTTACATTCTGTAATTTGACCTTGTATTATTCTTTGATTACATAAATTTTGTTCTCTAATACAAGGATTTTTTGTTCTAATGGAAATGAATTATCATACTGTCATTATTGATAAGATCTTGTCTAATTGATATATATATTAATAAATTAAGACGTATTTTTTGTTTTTTACTAAAGAAATATTTTTCATTATAGAATCCACGTCAAAAACGAAGTCCTCATTTAATTCCATATGCTATTGTTGATGATAGTATTAAAAAAATCAATCGTGATACAGCAAGTGAAACAGTTAAAACACTTCTTGCATATGGTTATACAATTGATACACCAACAGGTGATATTGAAGATCTTAATCGACGTAATAAAGAAGCAGCAAATACTGGTAATAATGAACGTCTTACAAATTATCGAACATATCGTGCTGAACAAACATTTGCTGTTACACGTGGTAAATGGTATTATGAAGTTGAATTATTAACATCAGGTCGAATGTTAATTGGTTGGGCAAATGTATCAAAACTTGATGCATTTTATCCACTTGGAACAGATTCATATGGATATGGATTTGATGGTTTAAATGCTCGACGTTTTCATCATAATGTATTCGATGGATTTGGTAAACAATGGTCGAAAAATGATGTTGTTGGTTGTATGATTGATTTACATGATAAAACAGTTAGTTTTTCATTAAATGGAGAATTAATGTTAGATAATTTTGGTAATGAAACAGCTTTTGATGGATTAGAAGTTGATGATATTGGTTTTGTACCAGCATTAACATCATTTAGTGGACAAAAAGCACGTTTAAATTTTGGACAAGATGTTAATACATTAAAATATTTTACATCCTGTGGTTTACAAGAAGGATATGAACCATTTTGTGTGTAAGTTATAATAGGATTTTTTTGTTTTCCATATATTGTTTTGTTCTTTAGAAATATGACAAGAAGTTTAACATTTTGGTATTCAAATTTTATACCTCGTTTTGAAATTGTTAAATCAAATTCACCATCGTTTGAATTAACTCGTGTCAATGCAAGGTAAGTTTTATTTCAAATCTTTTTTTTCTTCTAATTTTTAATCTATTATTTATAGTCGTGATAATCCACCATTAATAAAACTTCATTCACGATTATTTGGAACATTAGAAAAAGTTGAATTTGAATTTCTTCGTTTATCACTACCGTTATGTTGTCATGATACATTTACACCAAGGTATGTATATTCATTTTTATTCTATTATATCTATATATGATTATTTTTTAAAGACATATAACACTTGAACGACGACAATTAGCATTACAAGAATATATTGAATCTCAAGAAGAAAAACGTGCGTTCATGTTTCCAGGAACATCAATACCTGGTACACGAACAAAATCTTTCTCACATGGTACAAGTGATACAATGGATTCACATTTAACTAATCAAACAGATACAAATCCAAATTTTCTTTCACCAGATTCTATAACAAATAAATCTGGACGTAATCCAACAAATTTACTTGTTAAATTTCGTGATCAATCATCATCAAAAAAAGGTCCAACACCATCAGCATCAACACAATCAATGACAAATGGAAATGGACAGACACATTTAGCTAATGGTTCATCAACAAGTGAATCAATGGATCGTTTAAATAAAGCAAATATGAAAGCATCAACAAGTAAACTTAATAATTTCTTTCATCGATTTGCAAAAGAACCACAACCAACAACAAATGATCCACAAGCAAAAACTACAAAACGTACTGTTAAAGTAAGTAGTACTAGTACATCAAGTACAACACCACAAGTACAACCACAATCAGTTTTAAAAGTTCCAACAATAAATTCTCCAACAACACCCGGTGGAACAACAATAAAACAATCGAATGCTATCAATACAAGACGATCATTTACTGACAATGAAGCTGAATTTAATGATCAAGCAAATGATTTTGATCATGATGAAATACGTGCAATTAATGAACATGTCTATGAATATTACTATGCAGTTAGAATATTACCTGGACAAAATCCTCGATCAGTATTTGTTGGTTGGGTTACATCAAGATTTAAACCAATCTTACAAAAAGAAATACTTTCTGATGATACATTACCTACATCAACAAATAAATTATCTAAACTTATCCGACGTTGTACAATAACACAAACAGGAGAAGATGGTTCAATACTTGAAAGTGTTAAAAGACAAGATGCTTATATGTTTTGTGCCAGTGATTTATTAGAAAATATGCCTGATCAAGAAGGTGTTGCAAGACGTGTTGTTAATGGATTAGTCATTGGATGTTTATGTGATGTATCAACTGGTCATTTAACTTTTTATGTTAATGGAAAAGAATCAGCACAAAAACTTGAGGTATATATTCATAATCTTTCAATGTCTAGATAAAATAACAATTATTATTGACAAGTAACACTCGTCCGAGGACTCGCTCAGCTCTTTCTCGTAGAAATGTATTTTCTTCACATTTACTGGAAAAACAAATGAAAACCGTGAAAAATTGATTTTCGATGTTTTTTTGACCTCTCACACATCCCCCTACCATGGTCACCCAAGCGATCTCAGATTCGAACTCCCCGCACCGAAATACCTCTAGAAATGTCTTTTCCAGAAAATCGGTTTTCGATGTTTTTTTGACCCTGCGGACATACAATCAAGCAAGCAAACAATTTATGATTACCAGACTCTTCTCTACGAGAAAGAGAATAAAGATATCATCGAATTTAATAAATATATTTGTCGTTAATCATTCTATTTATTATATTACATTAGGAAATATGTCAAAATAATCGTTTTATCGATATTTTTGACCTTTTCATTATATTGTTTATCAACAAATATTTTATACTATCTGGTCTTTGAAAGCTAATTAATCTAAACAATAAATCGTGAAGGAAGAACTTCTTCTAAATGCTTATTATTATTTTTAGGTTGAACCAAGTACTAAACTTTATCCAGCTGTATTTGTTGAACCAACAGTAAAAGAATTATTACAATTTGAATTAGGACGTATTAAAGTATGATTAATCATAATAATAAAAATAATACATTGTTTTTCTATAATAGAATTGTTTACCATTAACTGCTGCTTTATTTCCAAGTTTAAATCGTGAAGAACGTTTTCTTCCTCAACTTCCATCTCGTTTAAATTTACAATCACTTCTTCATTGTCATTGGTCACGTGTACCTAATGCAAATCTTCGTTGTCAACAATTAAAATTATCGGATGTTCGTGGATGGAGTGTTTTTGTTGAAGATCCTGGTAAGAAATCTATTGAAATAAAGATTTTTAAAAATTTTATTATTCTAGTTCAAATGCAAGCAGTTTATATACCCGAAGATGATCGATGTACTGATATTTTAGGTTTAGTTGAAGATGAAGATAATTTAAAGTATTTAATTAGATTCTTTGTTTTTCTGTCTATAAAAATTTCCATAAAAAATTTAGTTTCTGTTCAAATACATTAACACTTTATAATGCTATATGTGCTCAAGGGAATAATCGTGTTTCACATGAAATATGCAAATTAGTTGATGAAAAACAACTGATGTATTGTGTAAAAAATCCTTGTATGTTAAACATTTTATATGAATTAAAATTTTATTAAATAAATTCATCTAGATTTATGTGGTGCTATTCGAATTGGTATTCATAATTTACTTATTGCTTTACATTTTGAACCACATGTTAAAGCTCGGTAAATAAATAAAAATAATTTTCGATATTTTTGAAAAAATATTTTTATATAAAATAGAAGTTTAACATCGAATGAATTTATTATTCCATTATCAAGTTTACTTCGAAAAAATCATTTATCACGTTCACAAATTTCAGCTGAACAACAACATGTAATGGCACAATCGACGTATATACCAGCTATGGAAAATTTTCTATCTGTAAGACCAAAATTAATTAAAGAAGAAGAGTAAGTTATGTTTTAAAATTATGGAACTTAAATTATGATATTTTATTTTAGTTTTAAAATTGAACGTGAACGAAAATTACTTGTTCCACCACCATTTAATGTTGTAGTTTTAAAAGAATATGTTATGAATTCCTTAACAGATGCAATTGGAAGAAATTCTAGTCATCTTCGAGATCCAGTTGGTGGTTCCTATTCAAATTGGCTTGTGTAAATAGTTCATTCACTATATCTACTTTAACTTTTCTTCCTCTTGTTTAGACCATTACTTCAATTAGTTGACGCACTTCTTGTCATGGGATTATTAGGTATAAATAAATTCTAATATCTATTCAAATGTAAATGTTTTTACTTTAGAAATCAATGATATTCAACAATTATTACATTTAATTGATCCAACATCATTTGGATTAGATAGTGATAAACATTTAGATGAAGGTCTATTACAAATGAAATTAGATGAACCAGTTAAACTTCAATTATGTTATGTTTTACAACATTTATGTAATTATCAATTACAATATCGTATTGAAGGTACAATTGCATTTTCAGAAGAATTTGTTGGAAGATTACAATCTGTAAGTCTTAAACTTCTTCTTTTTTCTTGTAAATAGAATGAAATTCTTTAGGATCAAAAACGACGTTATGGTGTATTAAAAGAATCAAGTTTACCACCAGCATTAATGGCAAAGAAAACTCGAGAATTTCGTTGTCCACCAAAAGATCAAGTAGATTAATAGAAATTCTTTTTTGAAAAACAATTGATGAATTTATTTTATTATCTAGATGCAAGCTTTATTAGATTTTAAAAGTGGTGCTGATGATGCTCCTGTTGGAAATGAAGATATGCAAGAAGAAATCAAAGATATGTTAAAAAATTATCATTCAAATTTACTTGTTCTACAACAAGTTGCTGAGGTTTAAAAATGCAATTTTTCGAAAAAAACAAAATTTATTTGATAAAATATTTTAGGCAACGGATGAAAATAATAATGTATCAAAATTAACAAAAACTAATGAGAATGATCATGTCGAACAAGTTTCTTTATTTTCACGTTTACTTGAAATTCTTATACGACATGCTTTAACAAAGAAAGTTGATCAAAAGTTAATGAATAATCAACTTAAACAATTAATGTGGAAACCAACAAGTAAGATAAAATCGAAAACTATGTATTTAAATGAATAATTTTTGTATTATTTAAAGAAACTCTCTGTGAAGTTATTAAAGCAACAGTTATTAAATGGGGTCGAGCAACACATATAGCTGATCCAATTTTAATTCGTGAAATGTTTAAATTAATTTATAATCAATACGATGGCATTGGAGAGGTAAGATTTTTCTATCTAAGTTCATTTCTTACATTTTTACATAGATCTCTCGATGTCTCGAACGAACTTATATAATAAATGAAAAATCAGTACCTGATATAAAACTATTATTACGTAAATTAGGTATCGTTCGTGCACTTCTAACTGTTCAAATGGATTCAGATGAAGAAGGAATAATGATAGCTTGTTTAAAGTAATTTGAAATTATTCTTAAATTAGAAAAAATACGATATAATCTATTTCTTTAGTGATATTATGGATAATCGTGTGTTTTATCAACATCCAGATTTAATGCGTTCACTTTGTGTACATGAAACTGTTATGGCTATTATGGTTAATCGTTTAAATAAAAGTAAACAAGAACAAACATCAATGGCATCAGCAAATGATGTGGAAGGTCTTGCACAAACAAATGAAGGTGGAGAAAATCAAGAAATTCATCCAGCCAAAGTAAAAATAGAAAAATATACAAAACAATATTCCATTTGATTACATTTTTCTAGGAAGATAAAGTTGAACTTGTAACCACATGTTGTAAATTTCTGTCTTATTTTTGTCGTACATCACGTCATAATCAACGTGCTATGTTTGAACATTTAAGTTATTTATTAGAAAATAGTTCTATGTTACTTTGTATGTTAAGAATAAATTTATTTATTTTGTTTTTCTATAAAATGTTTTATTTAAGCACGTCCATCTCTTCGTGGTTCAGCACCATTAGATGTAGCAAGTGCTAGTGTTATGGATAATAATGAATTAGCTTTAGCTTTACGTGAATCACATTTAGAAAAAATAGCATCGTATTTATCACGTTGTGGTACAACAAGAAATGAAGAATTATTTCTTCAAGGTTACCATGATATTGGTTGGGATCCAGTTGATGGTGAACGGTTAGTTGAATGTTAACTTCCTTTGAATTTACTTTTTTTTGTCTTATTAGATTTCTTGATTTTCTAAAATTTTGTGTCTGGGTTAATGGTAAGAATATATAAAGATATATTTCAGAAAGTAATCAATGATCGTGTGTGTTATTTTAGGCGAACCAGTTGAAGAAAATGCTGATTTAGTTGTTCGTCTTCTTATTCGTCGTCCAGATTGTTTAGGTCCAGCATTACGAGGTGAAGGTGGTGGTTTACTTAAAGCAATACGAGAAGGTATTGCTCAATCACTTTATATTGCTCGACGACAAAATTCAGACGATCCCGTTATACAAGCTGCTTATCAAGAAATCATTGATGATGAAAGCATGCATAATTTAAATGAAGAATAGTAAGTTTTATTTTTACAAGAAAAAATATTTACACAGTATTTTATATTAAAAAGAACTTTCTATAACATATTTTTATCGATAAATGATATCTTTTCGTCTATAAACATCCCTTTAACAGATATTTCGAAAAGCAATCCTAGAATTTAAATAATCTTTATTTATATATTTCACTTGAGTATCGTTGCACATGCACTAAATATTTTGTAGCAATCGTTGGACACCAAAAAGTACTGCTGTAGCGTAAGTGTTAAGTCACAAATTATTGATTTCACTAGACCTTCTCAGCACATACATTTATATGTATCGACCTTTAGTCGTCGTTCTCTGTTCTATTTTATTTATTTATTTTTGTAGCCATAAATAAATGCATGAATGTTTATTATTATCTAATATTTTTTTATTGTTCACGTAAACCAAATGAAAAAAATAATAATAATTTTCTCTATTCGTTTGTTTTTTTTTGTTCATTGAAATTTATTTATTTATTTATTAATGTAATTTTAGTGATCGTCTTCAAGTTCGTTTGCCATATGAAGATGATGAAGAATATATTGATTTGGGTGCAGCTGAATTATCATTTTATGCTATTTTAGTCGAATTATTAGGTCGATGTGCACCCTCAGAAGAAACAATTAAAATGGGAAAACCAAATGCTATACGAGCTAAATCAATTCTTAAAAGTCTTGTTTCAATGCATGATCTTGAAGGTGTTCTCGGTCTAAAATTTCTCTTACCAAGTATTAAAAACTAAAACTATTTCTTTTTCGATTTTATCTAAATAAATATTTAATTTAGATGACAATTCAATGCCACCTGGTCTTCAACCAGCACACAAAATGTCTATCATACTTTTTCTTGAACGTGTATATGGAATACCCGATCAAGAAACATTCTTTCGTCTTGTTGAAGATGCATTTCTTCCTGATATTCGTGCTGCTACAATTCTTGATATGGTAAATTCAAAGACAATATAAAATATAAATATAAATTATTTTTTGTTTTCATAGGCAGCAATTGCAGAAAGTGACATGGCATTAGCATTAAATCGTTATCTATGTACTAGTGTTATAACAATAATGACTGCACATGCACATTATTTTGATGATTGTGATCATCGTTCATCACTTCTTGAATCAACATTACATACGGTTTATCGTTTATCAAAATGTCGTTCATTAACAAAAAATCAACTTGATATTATTTGTGATTTTCTACTTGCATTTGCTAGGTAATATTTTATTATTTACAAACAAAATATATATTATTTTATATGATTTAGTCAATTAAAACCATCAATGATGACACCATTATTACGAAAACTTGTTCATGATGTACCAGCATTAACTGATCAAACGATTGTACCATTAAGAGTACGTGAAATATATATACTGACGAAATTTTTATATGAAATCCTTTTCTATATTTAGATGTTAACACAATGGTATGAACGATGTAGTCGATATTATAGTGTTGCTGCTACGGAAGAAGAAAAACGTTTAACTATGTTATTGTTTCAAAAAATATTTGATGCATTAGCATCTCGAGTATGAATTTTTTTATTTTCATGTTGAATAATTTTAAGACAATATTTATTTGATAATAGGCTTATGATCCAGAATTATTTGGTAAAGCACTTCCATGTTTAACAGGTAAATTTAATATAATTCAATGAAGAATATATGTAAATATTTATTTTATTTATAGCTATTGGTAGTGCACTATCACCGGATTATTCATATTCAATAAATCAACAAGATAATTTGGATCATGAACGAGAAAAAGTTGAAATGTCTCGTAGTTACGAACCAAATCCAGCTGATACATCAAAGTTAGTTATGATAAAAGAATTTAAATTATTGAAATAAATATATTATTTTAGTGTTGTATTAACTTCTGAACTTGAAGAATTTGTGAAAGCTTATGGTGAAAGTGTTCATGATCAATGGTCTTATGCTAAAGTAAATTAATCAATTAAATTTTTTTTTTAAATTATTTATATTTCGAATATAGATGGAACAAGGATGGATCTATGGCGAACAAATAAATGATAAATATCGACAACATCCTAATTTAAAACCATATAAAATTCTTGACAAAAAAGTAGAGAGTTTTTATTTATTTATTTTATAATATTTCATTGGATTTTCATTTAGGATACAGCGAAATTAGAGGATCCAATTCGTGAAGCATTAAAATCTATTGAAAAATTACAATTTCGTTTAGAAAAAACAGATACTGGTATGACACGTATTGCCACAAAACCATTACAAAGAAAAAAACAGAAAGTAATAATTCATTTAAAATTACATAATCATTGAAAAACAAGAATTCTTTCTGTTTTTTCATTAAAGGATAAAGTTGGGCCTGATTATATACCAAAAGCAATGGATTTTGCAAGTGTTACAATGAATCGTGAAATGCAGGTAAGAGAAATAAGTGACAACCACCCACACCCTAAAAGTTCTTTTCTTCTAGGACTTATCTGAAGCTTTAGCACAAAATGCTCATGAAATCTGGGCTAGACAAATGAGAAATCGTCTTGCTGCCATTGGTAAGTATTCTTCTTTCAACATTTTTTTTAGTAATCAATCTATATACTTCAGGTGGTGGTCTTCATTCTCGTCTTGTTCCATATGATTTATTAACTGATAAAGAAAAACAAAAAGATTTAAGATTCTATCAAGATCTTGTGAAATATCTTAATATATTTGGTTATCGAATTGTCAAGTAATTATCAATAAAACTGATAGATTAGTCTTTAATTTTAACGAATTTTCTTTAGAAAACCTATTGAAGATGAACCAATAGGTAGTGCCTTAACTGCGCTTATTACATCGACAACATCTTTATCTGCATCAAATACATCTCATGCAAATGAAAAACGTTTTGCATATAGTTTACTAGAAAAATTACTTGAATATGTTGAACGTGCATCATCAACAATGCAAAATTATAAAGAAAGTTCGAAATTTTCCTTACATGAAAGTTATCGTTTATCAACAAAAGATGTGAAATTTTTTGGAAAAGTAAATAAAAATCTTTTGTAAATGAATACATTATTTTTCCATTTAGGTTGTTTTACCACTTGTTGAAAAATATTTTCAAGCACATCGAGATTATTTTATTACACCATCATCATTAAAAACTGGTAGCGGCTATGCAACAGTGAAAGAAAAAGAAATGAGTTGTAGTTTATTTTGTAAATTGGCATTTTTACTTCGACAAAAATTCGGTGCCTTTGGTAATGAAGTTAATATTGCTGTTCGTTGTCTTAAAGTTCTTGTACGAGCAATTGACGTTAGGTATGATTTAAATTAAAAGAAAAAAAATAACTCATCTTCTATATTATAATTTAAAATTTTAGTTCGGTAATGAAAAATAGTCAAGAAATGGTTCGTGCATCATTATTACCATTATTTAATAATATTGCTGAAGATCTTAATCAAACTGTACAAAATCTTGAACAACAACGTTTTAGTCATATTAAAGGAACTTTACAACGTGGAACAACTAGTCTTTCATATATACATATGGTGCTTCTACCTGTACTTTCATCGATGCTTGATCATTTAGGAAAAAATAACTATGGAGTTGATGTTTTCGGTGAGATATATGGAGTAAACCGTTTAATAATCCTAAATGTTTTATTTATTAGAAAATGAAATTCAATTAGCTGGTTATAAAATTTTAAATGCTCTATGGATAATTGGTACACAAGGAATAAAATTTGTTGATCGGTAAATTTCTTCATATTAATTTTTTGAGCTTTATTTTCTATATTAAATTATCATTGTAGAGAATGGATTGTTGAAGAATTAAATCGTCATCGTCCATTACTTGGTGATTGTTTAAGTTCATTTGCATCTTGTTTTCCAATAGCATTTTTTGAACCTGAATTTAATGGTAATAATAAACATGCATCAAATATCTCACAATTATCACCTGAAGCTAATGGTAAAATTTATAAAAATATCAAACTAAAAAAAAAAGCATTATGAAATTTTTCTATTAATTATAGATGTTATGACAAATATAGCACGAACAATTCCTCATCTAACAAAAGTTATAGCTGATATTGAAGAACATTCAGAATCAAGAGCAACATATGATGATGCACCTTATGTTGTCGAAGTTATTCTTCCATGTGTTTGTTCGTATTTACCACATTGGTGGTCAGTTGGTCCACAAAAAACAAAACAATCAACTGAGTATATTTTTCTTGCATTATTATTATGATAAATATTAATTACTTTTTTAATTTTCATAGACCAAAAGTAACAAATGTTACTGCAGATCATATGAATTCTATCTTAGGAAGTATTTTAAAACTAATTAATAATAATATAGATTCTGCCGAAGCACCATGGATGAAACGTATTGCAGGTAAAATAGATTTTTTGTTTTTGTAAAGAATTTTGTTAATCTATATGATATTTTAAAGGCTATACACAATCAATTATTCTTAATTCATCGACAAGTCTTTTAGAACCATATTTCTTACCTGTATCACAACGTTTGAAAGCGAAATGTGAAGATTTATATGCTCAAGAACAATCTCTTAAACATGCGACTCGTTTAGAATCATCTGAACGTGAAGATCTTGAAGCTAGTTTAATGAAAGTAAATAAAAAGGATACTTTAAGAAGAATTCAAGCTAAAAAAACTGTTTTTTTCTTAGAATTATGAAATTCTCGTTCGTGATCTTTATGCATTTGGACCATTATTAATAAAATTTGTTGATATACATCGATCATATTGGCTTAAAAATGGTGATCTATCTGCTAATAAATTATATAATGATATGGCTGAAGTTTTTTCAACATGGTGTAAATCAAAAGTATGAAAATAAAAACAAAACGCCAATTTTTTTCAAATTATTTTTTTTAGTATTTTAAACGTGAAGAACTTAATTTTGTAAGTCAACATGAGATTGATAATACAAGTATGTTAATGCCAAGTGGTACAAATCAAACAAGTGCGAATACAGCAACTACATCAGATCCAACAACAATGAAAAGTCCGAATGATGCATCAAATAGTGGAGCATTAAGTGTAAAACAAAAACGTAAAAAACGTCGATTAGATAAGGAAAAATTTACATCATTAAGTGTTGCTTGTATTAAACGTTTATTACCACTTGGAATGAATACATTTGGTGGACGAGAACAAGAACTCGTTCAATTAGCTAAACATAAAATGATTGACGTAAGAAATGAGTTTTTCTATTATTTGAATGATGTGTTTTTTCTTTAGACAAAAACTGCTCAGGATGAAAAAATTGAAAATCCAACTGAAGAACAAATGGTTTTAGATCTGACGGTTTGTTTGCATAAATAAATATTTATTTTCATTTGAATTTCTTTTTGTTTAAAATAGAGTGATCAAGAAGAAAACATCGAAGAATTTCTTCGTGATATATTTTTTGCCCAAGAACAAGTAATGTTTTATTTACTTTCTTTTCTTTTTTAATCTTATGATTAATTTTTATAGGGAGAAATTGTTAATAAAAATAATTGGCAAAGTGCATTATATAGAAAGATTGGTTCGAAATCTCATCAAACTGGTATAATACATTCACAAGCAACTTCAATAAAAAATATGTTAAAAATGGCTAAAGTTTTATTTGGTTTAAATCTTGTTGATCATCCTCCAACACATCAACGAAATACATGGAGAAAACTTGTTTCATCACAACGTAAAAAAGCTATTATGGCTTGTTTTCGTATGGCACCATTACATTCTGTACCAAGACATCGAGCAATGAATATGTTTTTACGTGCCTATCGAGAGTTATGGCTTGAAGCTGAAGAAGATACACGTGCACGTTTAATTGAACATCTCTGTGTAATTTTAATTTTATTGATTATGAAATTTTTAATTGTTCATATTTTAAGGAGGAATATCAAGAAGTGAATGATCAAGAAGTAACAACAATTAAAGAAGAAAGTGAAACTGAAACAGAAGTATTAACATTGACAATGACGATTAAACCAGATCCATTGAGACAATTATTACAATGTTTAAATCGAGCTGCAACTACAGCACAAGTTTTTTCAATAACAGATGATATTGTCTATTTATCTTATTCAACTATAATGAGCAAAGTAAATTTTCGAAAAAGAAAACAAACAGAATAATTTGAAGACGTTTTTTTTTCTAGAGTTGTGTTATTGAAGAAGATAATGATGATGATGGAGCAGAAGAAGTGAAATCTTTTCAGGTAAATTAAAACAAATCTATTATTCTAATGATAATATATTCTCGTTTGATATTTAGGAACAAGAAATGGAAAAACAAAAGTTACTTTATGAACAAAATCGTTTAGCTAATCGAGGTGCTGCTGAAACTGTATTATTATATATAAGTGCAAGCAAAGGTTTATTTATAAAATATATATTTTTTTAGTATTTACAAATAAATATATTTAGGTGAAAATAATGAAATGCTTAATCGAACATTACAACTTGGTATATCATTATTACATGGTGGTAATCGTGAAGTTCAAAAAGTAAAAATTCTTTGTTTTTTTTCTTTTTATATCTTAAAATTATTTTCTTTGTAGCGAATGTTGGATTATTTAAAAGAAACACGAGATGTTGGATGTTTTACATCATTAGCAACATTAATGGCTAATTGTAGTGTACTTGATCTTGATACATTTGAACGTTGTATTAAAGCAGAAGTACTTGGTATGTTAATTAATAATTAAATCATAATAATAATTATATTTGAATATTTATTTAGGTGTTGGTTCGGAAGGCATGGCTGGTGAAAAGAATTTACATGATGCTGATTTTACGATTTCACTATTTCGCTTTTGTCAACTTTTATGTGAAGGACATAATCTTGAATTTCAAAATTATCTTCGTTCACAACCTGGAAGCAATACAAATGTTAATATTATTATTTGTACTGTTGATTATTTACTTAGTTTACAAGTAATTTCGTTTTTTCTATAAGTTTATTGTTTAAAGAATTCGTTTTGTTTAGGAATCATTAATGGATTTCTATTGGCATTATTCAGGAAAAGAAACAGTTGATGCACATGGAAAAGAAAATTTTTGTCGAGCTATTAATGTTGCTAAACAAGTTTTTAATACATTAACTGAATATATTCAGGGTCCATGTCCACAAAATCAATTAGCATTGGCTAACAGTCGTTTATGGGATGCAATATCAGGTTTTCTTTATATTTTTGCACATATGCAACGAAAATTATCTCTAGTAAAAGATTCATTTATTCATTGTGCTATATCATAAATTCTCTTAATTAGGATCCAATGCAAATTGAATTATTACGAGAATTAATGAAATTACAAAAAGATATGATTATTATGTTATTATCAATGCTTGAAGGTATTATCATAATAAATCTAATATTTCCTTTTGTGAAACACGATCTAAAAGGAGTGTTGAAGTGTTTAGGGGTAGAAATTTGGACCCACTACCCCCACAGACGTATGTTCTTTTGACCTCGTTACAGACAGGACCGACAGGGTACCATAGGCCTGTTAGGGTTATATCAGAGCCATAAAAGGGACAACAGCGAAAGAACGCAATAGAAAGACAAAATGGGGGAAAAGATGACCTTCGCGAGACTCAAATCCACACCTTCTGCTATCCGAGTAGATGCTCTGAGACAATTAGACTAGGAGAACCAACTTAATCTCTAGTTTAGGGATTAATGATTCATCACAGACCCTAACAAGGCCTTCATATAGGTAATTAACGTGGCATCACGAACCGTGAATGACAGATGTTCTTTTGACTTTGTCACAGACTGTAACTATCATAGATATGAACATTGCGTTGGAGAATAAAATGAAACTATTGAACTCATACTATTTAGGAAAGGTAGATATGTGAGTAGTTTTTTATATTAATCGATTTTTCTATTAAATTTTGTATCAACTGTTAAAATAATAATCAAATGACTTCAAAATATAAAAATTATGATACAATTAAACTATCCTCTTGAAGGTAGAAACACAGTTAGATCGTGTTTCACTTTTTTAATCCCGTTAGGGATTGCACTAACAGCTTTTTTTAAATATTTTCATATTCATTTCTATATTTTAGGCAATGTTCTCAATGGTCCAAGTAAGTTATTTAGATACTCGATAGAAATATTCAAATTTTCATTTCTTAGTTGGTAAACAAATGGTTGATACATTAATTGAATCTCAATCAAATGTTGAATTATTACTACAATTTTTTGATATATTTCTTAAAATGAAAGGTTTAACAACATCCGAAGCATTTCAAGAATTTGATTTAAATAAAGATGGATTTATTTCACCAAAAGAATTTCGTAAAGCTATGGAAGCACAAAAGATGTATACAAAGTAATGTTATTATAATTTTAAAAATCAAATCAAATTCTTATTTATTTATTTATTCTATTTAGTCAAGATATTGATTATATATTAATGTGTGTTGATACAAATCAAGATGGAAAAATTGATTTTATGGAATTTACTGAACGTTTTCATAATCCAGCCAAGGATATTGGTTTCAATATGGCTGTTTTATTAATAAATCTATCTGAACATATGCCACATGATACACGTTTACAACGTTTAATGGATAAAGCGAAAAGCTTCTTATCATATTTCTCAGAGTTTCTTGGTAGAATTGAAATTAAAGGTGGTGCTGGTTATATTGAACGTGTATATTTTGAAATAACTGAATCGAATATTGAACAATGGAATAAACCCCATATTAAAGTTTGTTCCCATATGTAATATATATATATAAATATACGTATTTTGTTTTCTTTATTTAGGAATCGAAAAAAGCATTTTTACATTTTAATGTTAATCAAACAGATGATAAAGAAAAATTAGAACAATTTATTAATTTCTGTGAAGATACGATTTTTGAAGTAAGTTCTCAGTTTTAATTCTATGTTCTATAGAGTTTGAAAATAATATTATTTAGATGCAACATGCCGTTGCTCTTAGTGGTGAAGAAGATGATCAACAAACTCAAACTGCTCCATTTTCTGATGATGAAACAGGCAGTCCACCACCACCAAATGAACCAGTTAAATTAGCTCTATCTTACATTTGGTCTGGTATCAAAGGTCTATTTCATTTACTTCGTCCATCAACAATACGTAATGGATATCATCAATTTCGTCAAATGACCTTTAAAGATATGATTAAAAGTCTATTTTCTCTATTCATTTACATTATGCGTTTATTATTTATAATATTGATATACGCTTTAAGGTATGTCAATAAACATTGTTTCATGCATGATTTTGTTGTGTTAAATTTTTCTTCAGTTTGCATGTTTTTTTTATTCTGAAATATTTCTTGCCTAAACGATGGTATTATCATTTGGAAAGATTATTTAAACGATTTATTAAAAAAATCGATAAGAATAATTTATTAAATCATAAAAAACATCGGTTTGTTATTTAATTTCAATGTATTTGTCTTGTATGAATGTGTAGCTTGTATTTTATACAAAATAGAGAACGATAATTATTCTTTTCTTTTTAATAGAACATTAACGTATTGTATTTGGAATTTAATGGCTGGAGAAGAACAACCAGAAGTAAAACAAGAAAGAGTTGCTTTACCACCACCAACAAAACGACGTGATCTTCATTTACGTTAGTTATTAAACATTCATATAATATGTATAGAATTATCATTTGTTTATTTAGCATCAGTTAATATTGCACAAGCTGGATTTAGTTCTGCTGAAGAATCAGCACCAACAATAAATGCATTTGGTATTGGTCTTAGTTCTGATTCAGAACCAAATAATAAGTAAGAATAGTTATATGGATGATTTCTGTTTGAATTTCATTTGGAAATTTCAGAATATCTTCAATGGAGGAATCAATAAATATACTTAATTTTGATAGTGTTCAAACATTTGATTCCGATCAAAAACCTTTATTTGTCAATAATATTGATTCATCACTTGGCCAAGCAACACCATCATCAGTGACTACTTCAACACATATGATTCCATTAACTCAACATACTCAACATCAACATTCAATAACTGCTTCAGTACCACATCAACCACAATTAACAACAACAATACATATGTCACCAAATGTTATTGAAAAATCTAAACAAGCACTTCAAGTAAATTAAGAATAATTTGAGAAAAATTATTTTATTGTTTTCTAAAAGGTTAATATTCAAGCTGAATATCAACAAAAACCTTCAATAATCAATCAAAACGGAGCAGGTCTAGTAGAAGATGACGATTTTATTCCACCAGAACCACCAGCAAGAAAAGATTATGGAAAGAAAGCTTTGGTAAATAAAGAAAAAAACTAGAATATTCGAAGAAGATTGAATTTCATTTTCTTTACAATTAGGCATTAGTAGCAAGAAATTATCATCAATTAAAATTCATGGCTCTTTGTCTTGCTTTTGTAATTAATTTTCTAATGCTTTTCTACAAAGTAAGATAAACTATTTCAATGAATTTAATAAAAATTATTATATAAAATATAGGCTATGCCATTAGCTGCAGCAGCAACTGAGTCAGTTCCACCGGATGCAATCGAACGTATTGATGAGGATGAGGATGAAGTAATTATGATGGATCCGAAGAATTTCTATATGGTTTATTTATTACAAATAAGTGCATTTTTACATTCATCGATTGCATTTCTAATGATGATCAGTTATTATAAACTAAAAGTATGAATTGAATTTATTTTTTTTCAATAAAACAATCTTTTTCGTTCAGGTACCTTTGGTTATATTTAAACGAGAAAAAGAAATTGCTCGTAAATTAGAATTTGAAGGTGCTTGGTTAATTGATCAACAGAGTGAAAATAGTTCTTGGATATTATCATATTTATCACGTGAATGGCATAAACTTGTTATAAGTTCAAAATCATTTCCGGATTCATATTGGGATAAATTCGTTAAGAAAAAAGTTCGAAATAAATATTCCGATCAATTTGATTATGATGAATTAAGTCGATTTTTGGGAATGGAAAAAAATGACACACCTGGAAAATTTGAAATTGTTAAACCAGTTGAAACTGGTTTATGGGGAAAGTATGTATAAAACAAGATAAAAAAAATATTTAATCAAGAAATTTCTTTAGAATTCAATCTATTGATATACGGTATCAAGTTTGGAAATGGGGTGTTATTTTTACTGATAATGTAAGTATTTTACAGGGAAAATTTATTAACTCTTTTACTTTTTTTTTAGTCATTTCTCTATGTATTCTTCTACTTTATATTCTCCGTTATTGGCAATTTTTCATATTTTGTCTTTGCTATTCATTTACTGGATGTTGCAATAAGTGTTAAAGCATTAAGTACCATATTGAAATCAATTACTCATAATGGTCGACAAGTAAAAATATATATTCAAACAAAATTGATAAGATTTTTTATTTTTGAAATTTTTTGTTTAGTTACTTTTAACAATTATGTTAATGGCTGTACTTGTTTATCTTTATACAGTTATTGCATTTAATTTCTTCCGTAAATTTTATACCAAAGAAGAAGATGAAGAAAAAGAAGAAAATTGTAAAGATATGTTTACTGTAAGTTTTTAAAAAAAAAGAAAAAAGGAGTAGAAATTATTCTTTTAAATTTCTAGTGTTTTAAATTTCATCTGTATTCTGGTATACGAGCTGGTGGTGGTATTGGTGATGAACTTGAATCTCCGAATGGAGATCCACTTGAATTATATCGAATTATTTTTGATATAACATTCTTCTTTTTTATTATCGTTATTCTTCTTGCTATTATTCAAGGTTTGATTATTGATGCATTTGGTGATCTTCGAGAACAGCTTGATTCAGTTAAAGAAACACTTGAAGTAATTAATTTAACATTCTATATTTAATCATAATTATTGATATTTTTAGTCAAAATGTTTTATTTGTGGTATTGGTCAAGATTATTTTGATAAAGAACCGCATGGGTTTGAAGTAAGAAAGAAAAACAAAATTTGTTTGAAAAGAATATTGATTTATTTATTTATTTAAAGACACATACAACAGCAGAACATAATTTTGCAAATTATATGTTCTTTCTAACGCATCTTTTAAATAAACCTGACACAGAACATACTGGACAGGTTTGTTATATGATTGAAATGGAATAAATATAATTATATATATATATAATAGGAAAGTTATGTTTGGGAAATGTATCAAAGCCGTAAATGGGATTTTTTTCCTGTTGGTGATTGTTTTCGACGTCAATATGAACCGGGAGGCGGTGGAGCAACATCAACAGAAAGTTAACAAGGATTTCTTTGGATTAATGAGCCTCACCGGTGATTTTTCTTTTGTCTTCGTTTTTTTTTTTATAAATAATCAAGGGTGCTAATTTCTTTTTCTCCTCATCGATACAAAATGGATAACGACAAAGAGACTAAATAAATAATATTTGTTTGTTTGTTTTTCTTTTCTAAAATCACACATGTTCTTGCACTATTTTTGCACAATTTGTACGGTTTTTTTTAAACTATATTTAATTCACTTGCTTTTGTCTTCGTGTGTGGTTAGGAAAATGTTTTAATTGAATAAAGAGAATTTACCCCCCGACCAACTATAAATCAATTATTATATTTTTCGTATTCCCAACGTTATAAAATATGACTAAATACTAAGTTACTCATTTCATAAGGTAAGGTCAAATGATAAGGCGTACTAGAAAAAAAAGTTCGTACCAAGTATTAAAAATAAAATACTATTTAAGATATAGACATCTAATTACAATGCATTTTATCATGTTATCGTGTGAAATTTTAGGTGAAGAAAGATATTATATACTTTATTTTATCTATATACAAGCACATAATGTAATTTGTTTATGTTTTTGGAACTAAGATTAACAGAAATAGATAACAATTATTTATAAACTTCCATGTTTAGTTGTTATTATTTTTTTGTTATTCATTTTCTCCGTATTTTATATAGATTTTTATCCACTAATAAGTCAACGAAGGACAAATGTATGAGAATAGGAAAGAATTGAGAATATGAGTCATATTTTCCAAGATGTTACAGAAAGAAAAAGAAAATGCTGGAATTGTTAAATATGACTCACATTGGCAAAAACATTGTAATGCGTCTATTTTCTTTCATACTTAAAATATTAATATTATTCGATGAAATATAATTGAATAAAGATATAACATGGCAAACAAGTTCGTCAATCATTTTTTTTCAGAAAAAACAATACAGTGAAGCTTTCGACACCTTTCATAGAGTCATTTTTAACATTGAATTTTTTGAAAGAAAGTTTATATATTCATATATGAAGAAACAATTATTTTTCT
>CAJNOI010000236.1:80040-93387 GCA_905250115.1 Adineta steineri
GGGTAACGAGGTGGTTACACCAAATCAACTCATATTCCTCAGCTTTTTACTTATACTTTATTTGGGTAACGAGGTGGTTGCACGATACCCTAGCGGGATAACTGTGTAAGCGACGTGTTTGTAGTAGAATACCCGGTGTATTGGGATTATGACATCACTCCTTCGTCCACATACTCACACCCAAACCCTCAACATTTTCTCATTAGGTGTATATTTTAATTCTATATTTCTTCTTCTTAACTTCTTTGCATTTTTTTCTGTACATTTTTTGGTATTTTTATTTTTCTAGACAATCAATAGATATTCTATCTAGTAACAGCAATCTTTGCGATTAAGAAGAAATGGATGAATCAATTTTAAACCACTTGTTTCTTCCACATGATCTCCCATCTTCTGCTGATGATGATTTTTTAAGTCAATGTGATCATCAAAATGAATATCTGCTATTGGAATGTATGAAGGAGTATTTGGTTTCGTTTGCATCAACTCAGACAAACAATATATTACCAATCTTTCGCACATTGACTGATTGCATACAACTTTGGTCTACCTTACAAAATCATCAAACGACTTCAGTACCTGATTTACAAGCTGCCATTAAGCAACTACCATTGGGACATTTTCTTCCTCTCTATTTTCATGCGCAAAATGCTGCAATTTTAATTGAAATAGATGAAAATAATGCCAATCAACCATTAATTTCATCATGGCAGGTCCTATTACCATCTGCAGAAATAACTTCATCTGTAGTACCTCATCTTTCCTGTTTTCCTGTAACAACATATCGGTTGAATGATCGATCTCAATTAAGTTCGAAAGGTCATTGTGAATTGTTAATGGATTTTATGACTAATACCATTGAATATTCCAAATCTCATAAAGCTTCTCGCGAAGTCTCTGAAATACGTGAGGTACCGGAATCACATTACGTATGTCAGTGGTGGATTCAACAGTTTCAAGGGATAAACATCGAAAATAATTCCGATAGGTCCTATCAATTCAAGAAAAAACATCGTGACCACATTCGATGGAACAATGCATTATTACCTTTTCGACGATCTGGATTATGGATGACAATCAAAGTAGTTTTGCATACCATTTTAACCAAGCGTTTGGAATATGATGGTACTATTGTTTATAAATTATTGATCACTCATTTTCTTACATATGTTATTTCCTCAAAATCATGTTCGACCGATTTATTAGTTCATTGCATTCGAAAAATTGTACGTCGATTGAATAAATTTGAAGGTTTGTCGTTTCCTATCAATGCAAATAATGTAAAAGAATGGATACAATTTATGAAACAAGTAATAAAAACAAATATTGATCGAATTTTTCCAAAATCAGATTGGTATAAATCTATGCAAATGAGTGAAAAAAAGAATCACATTATATCAATGACCAACATCGAACTGGATCGTCCTGAAATTTATCAGCATTTTTGTTTACACTTAAAAGCATATCTGAATAATCAGAATTCAAGTGAAACATTGAAACATTTTTCAGGTATCAATACCTGTGATGATTCAACGAATGTTAATCAAGCAGACTATATACCGTCTTATGATGTATTAACAAAACAAAGAAACTATACAATTGGAATAGCTTTAACTTATTTGGAAATTTGGGTTGAATTACGTTTAGAGCAATGGATAAATCGTCCGTCGCCATATATAAATGGAAAAAATTGTTTCGAAATTTTATTAGGTTTTTATGAAGAATATCAGAATGCAGCATTATGTCATTACTGGTCAAAAAACGGTCCGACAGATCCAGTTGGTTACAGTCGATTTATTGTGACGTCATTAACAATTATTCGTTCGATACATAAAAAGTTATGTAATGATCCAAGATTCAAACGATTAGAACTACATTCAATTCGTATCCCCAATCTTATTGATTTGTTCGAACTTCTGGTCATACCGCATCGTGAAGATATGATTAGGGCACGTAGCCTCTATCATTATTTTAAAGCATTCAGTACCAAACAATATCCTGATCTTTTATCAAACATTGAGCATTCTAGTGCATTTGGTGTATCTTTTGCCGATCTAATACCGGAGATGAACACAAGTATACGAAAAATCCGAGCTCAAGCTGAACAAGATAAACAACAGAAAATATGGGAAGTAAACAATGCCAAAAAAAGATATACACAACTTATAAATTCAGTAAGTAGTTTATCTTGTAGCTGTGATTATAAATATGGGCGTCGGATCACATGCCACAAATGTCAGATCCGTGAAGAAGCAAACAACATTCAAGTGAAAGTATTCGAATGTCCCATACCATCTACACACGAGAGTGCATTGGCTGTTATTTTTGAATTACAGATGCCTATTGAAATAAGATGTTATAGAGATATTCTTTGGCAATTTACGAATCGTCCTTATCCACATCCTCAGCATAATATGTATGAATGGTTAACGGTGCCGCCTCATGACAACAAGCTACGACCATTTTATACTGGCTCAAATAACTGCAAAGTGAAACTAGTATCTTCTACTAAATCTGTCACACAAACTCATTATTCATATCCACCGTCAATTTCATCTGCACCTGTGAAAGACTTCTTATTCGAAAATAGTTTGCAAGTGCAAATCTCGCCAACCAAACCAATTGAATTTGAGGACGAACGGCGTATATTAACTCCTCAACTTGATCATCCAGATTACAAACCATTACAATTTACTCTAAATACTACACAATTTTTACAAAATCACGTCATTGCTAGATTGTCTGATTGTTCAGCAAAATTAAAACCAACGCAGTTTGTTGAATTTGGTTCATTTCGATCGGGTCATCGTTTACAATGGTGGAATCTCTTAACGATTTTTGAAATGGACTCCTTGTCCATTGCTGAAGAAAGTGTAGCAATATTAATTATACATTCCATTTTACAATATGGACCATTGATAGCAGATTCTGATATATCATCCAATTCGTGGTGTCCAGAATCACATCAGCAGTTGTTAGAAGATCATTTTGTGGACGAATTCCTCTCAAGATTAGATCATCATTTAAATGATTGTGAATTAAATTGGCAGAATGAATTGGTATTAGTAGTAATTACGATGATTACTATGAGAATATTAACAATTTGTAATACAACTAGAAAAGATAAAGTTGCTAATCTGGCAATAAAATGTCGTAAAACTGGTGAAAAATGGATTGATCTTATTTCAAAATGTATTCAAACTATATCTCCATCAGTGTTTAATGAAGTAGAAAAACTTCGTCTTAAAATGGTGAATATTGGTATTTCCTGTCTATTAACATTTTCAACTCACCAAGATCGAATCAATTGTTTATTATCATCCGATGAACATGTTATATCCTTACTGCAAGCAGCAACGACTGTTCATGATAATATTATTTTAAACAAGAATCAATCTAATATGAGCACATTCATGAGAAATATGATGAGATTTAGTGAGCATGTCTTAGTAGTGGTACAGCCAACTCTTGCTGAATTTCTTAAAAATACGTCCTGTCAAAGTTTAAATGAATTTTCTGCAACCTACTGGGCAGTTATCAAGCGAAATGGCTATATGAATGGACAATGGAAGAAACGAAAGACAGATTCATATGATGGTTGGTACGATTGTCAATATGGATCGAGATATATATCAATTGACTGTATCAGAGGAAAGTTTTTAGTTGATGGCATGACTATAGGTTTTTTACCTGAAACAATCACTTCCAATGAATTATTTTTACGTGTATTTGGTTATCATATTTTTGAAGTTCAAGCGGCTGAAGCACCTAATACTTATATTACCAAGCATTCATATCACGGTAATGGAAGAGTTCAATATGAATTTCATTTTAATGATCAAACCAAACATTTAATAATTACTGAACGACACATACAAGTAGACAATGGTTTTGCATTTCAATTGATTCCTCATGGTTGTTTCATAACTGAATTACCAGATATGTTTGTCTCCAATTACAGTCATTGGTGGAATGCAAAAGACCAGATACTTGAATTTCGACCTATTCGTTTCAAAGAAGCCGATTTTTTAGATAACAAACCCTACATACTATCAATGAACACAGGGCGCGTAACCTGTACCGAAACAACTAATAAACAAATTTTAGTGAATCAATCATCAACATTTTTTCAAAGTTTGTTCAACCATTATTTTATTCGTCTCGACAATAAACCTTATGTCTATATGATGAAAGATAGTACTTCGAAGAGTAACAGCATCATTCATATTCATTTATCACGTTTAGGAATTGCATTCAAATACGATGCTAGCAGCAACATCATCACGTCTCGTGAATATTCTGACATGTGTGTTGAAGAAAATCAATGGGTGGGGACTTTAACTGGTTTGCAATCTGGTCTTCTCTTATCACCATCACCCGTCAATAATCAAAGGTTAGAAAATTATCCATATCGAAAATTAATCGTACCTTTTGGGGAGGTTCATAGTGCAGAAACTTCCGTTAATCATCAAACCGTTACTATACAACGAATATCGACGAATCCATTTCTCCATCAATATTTTGTGTTTATTATAAATGATCGATTAAAAATTCTTCAATCGACTGATAGTCCCACTGGATGGCTTTATTTAGCATTATTACATGCCATGACTTCGCATCCCTTACCAGATGAATATACTGAAATGACAGGAATGGAACGTGCCTTCCAGTTATTGAACTCAGCTGGCTGTTGGTCTGATCAACCTTTCGATGGGCTTTCTTTAAATATTCTTGGTCAAATTGGTGGCATCTCACCCAACGTTGATTATTATCCGAAACATATCACTTCTATGGAAAGAATTGATTGGAACATTGAAGGTATGCCTTATTCCATACAACATTTTGGTTACTATTTGTTAGCAAAAAGATTAATTGAGACCAGTCAGCGATTGAATTTTATGCATTCCTCATCTAAATTCGATGAAATACCAAAAATATTTGATGAAAAAACAACCAATGAATCATTATTGAAGAAACTCTATTGGGATTATCGAGATTCATACAATCCCTTAGCAAGGTTACCTGCAGAGATAGAAACGGACATCCATTATCATTCAGAACCATATCAATCATCTTTAGAGCATTGTCCACGTGTCACGAATTACAATACTGTTCGTCTGATAGATGATTTATACAAGGATGGAGAAGTAAACCTTATAGATTGTTCAAAGCAAAATTGGTTACCCTTATCTCAATGGTTGAATGATGATAATAGACTGAAAAATGTTTGGATTGGCTTATTGAAATTGACTGATCGTCTCAAAAGAGAAGCATTAGGAACAGCCACTGACGATATTCAAAGTTTTGAAGTCTTACTAGACTTTCTTCATTATATTTCCGACAAATGTGAAACTAAACCTTTCTACTTGCAGATGCTCAAAACAGCATTACAAATGCCTGATATATTATCAACATCTGTTGATTTTCCTCGATTCATTAGATATTCCAATATCGAAGAAATTACATTCATTACGGAACGTTTAAATATATCAAGTTATTATAATTCAGGTGAACAGAGAAGAGCTGTAGCAGAAATTCAGAATTGTTTTTCGAGAGACTCAAGTTATGAGGACAGTAATAAACTGCTGAATTCTAACGAGGTGTCTCGAATCAACCAATTATTAACAAACTGGCAAAACAATAGAAAACTTCGCACTTTCTTAGAACTCGTGCAATATCGCATCTTTGCTGTTCCTATACAACAGTTTAATATCAAAGTATTATATTATCCTCAACAATTTACAGTTGAATTAAGTAAAGATCATTATGCAATACAACTTAGGCTGGTGAACACACCAATCGATCAAGAATTGTTATCAAGTGCACAGCAAAAATTCCATTATTCTAATACGGATAATTTCAACAACTCATCTGTATCTCAAAAAACTATTGATGACAAAAATACATTTCCACAAGACATTTTTACGTCTGCTATCAATGAAGATAATCCAGTTAGTGAAATTGCCAATTATTTCAAAAATCAATTGTTTCAAAGTTGGAAAAAACTTCTCTTAGATAAACAAACTTTAAGAGAAAATCCTTCAATTGAAAAGATCACTGGAGTTCTCAATGCTCTTCGAAACGAATCTTCAAAAAGCTGGAATGAATTAACCAAATCTATCACATTATCTAATGAACAATTATTCGAAACAGGTCTAGTTTTACGAATCACACCACCAACTCTTATCTCTCTCTTTCAACACAAAATAGCAAATTTTAATTGGACAACTGATCAACATACATTACTAGGTGGCATTCTTGTCAATTGGACATTAGAACAACAGCTAGAGAGAGCTTTACATTTTGCTATTCATGACAAACGTGAAGATTTCAAAAAAGAAATATCAAATATACCTCATATCAATTGGATACCATCAGAGCATGTTCCATGGTTAATCTTGGAACTAGAAATGAATATGACTATTCGAGAAATACAAATTAGAGTGGCACGTCATATGATGTATCCCAATGAGATAATAAATGATAATACAGTAAAAAGTATAGTAATGCAAATGAATATGGGTGAAGGAAAAACGTCAGTTATTTTGCCAATGTTAGCTCTTAGCCTATCATCATCCAATTCAAGTTTAGTTCGTATCATAGTCCTTAAATCATTATTTCCAACAAATTATCAATCGTTAAAATATAAACTAGGTGGTTTACTGAATCGACGTATTTTTTCATTTACATGTCGTCGTGATATGAATTTTAACTATCAACAAATACAACAAGTTGACAATCGTCTACAACAAGGATTAAAGAATTGCGATGTGATATTAACTTCACCTGAAGATATTCTCTCATTTGATTTACTTACTATAGATAAATGTCGACGGAATGAATTTGATATCGGTCGTTCCATGCTGAAAATTCAACGATGGTTAAAGACATATGCTCGTGATGTATTAGATGAATCGGATGAAATTTTACATGTTAAGTATCAATTGATTTATACTGTGGGTGGTCAAACACAAGTTGATGCAGGTGCCGAACGATGGAAAACTATTCAATTAATACTTGAGTTGGTCAAAAAACATGCCGAAGAGATCGCAAAACGTTTTAGTGAAGAAGTTTGTTATAAACCAACTGAACGAAAAAGTGCTTTTCCACAATTGCGTTTGCAATCACATCATCCATTTCTATCATTATGTCAAAAAATCGCTAACGATTGGATCAATACAAGGAATTACCGTAATGAAGATAAAAAGATCATCGTATCCTTCATTTTAGAAACAAATTCATCAGCTGACCGTCTAATTGATAAATTTCCTCCTAGTGATATTCAACTGTTTCTCATTATTCGAGGTTTACTATGTTCAGAAGTTCTTTTAGTTGCTCTAAAGAAGCGACATCGAGTTAATTATGGTGTCAATTCAAATTTGTCTTTTAATCGCTTAATGGCTGTGCCATTTCGTGCGAAGGATGTAGTAGCTGATAAAACCGAATTTGGTCATCCTGATGTTGCCTTAGTGTTAACACATCTTTCTTATTATTATTCTGGTTTAAATAATGAACAATTAACTCAATGTTTAAATCGTTTGAGTGAAGAAGAAACGGATCCTGCATCAATTTATGATGAATGGATTTTATATGGAAAAGAAGATGATATACCAACTAATATTAAACAATGGAAAGGAGTTAATATAAAAGATTATCAACAAAGAACGTGTTATCTTTTTCCTACTCTACAATACAATATATTAGTGATCAATTATTTCCTAAATCATTTTGTATTTCCTCGAGAAGCAAAACAATTCCCACATAAACTAGTTGCATCTGCTTGGGACTTGTCGTCATCTGCACGATCAAAGATTATCACTGGATTTAGTGGAACTAATGATACTCAATTGCTTCTTCCTGTTCATATTCGTCAGTATGATTTACCTGAACTTGAAAAAACTGATGCAATCGTTGTTAACAATTTATTACAACCTGAAAATAAAAGTTATCAATATTTCCCAGTCAATGCTTCTTCAAATGAAATTCTAAATCTAATCGTAAGTTATAAAGAAAGAATTAATGTGATTTTAGATGTTGGAGCATTATTCATTGATGGAACCAATCGAGATATTGCTATTAAATGGTTGGATCTATCCGATAAAAAGATGATTGATTATACAGTTTATTTTGATTCAGATTCAATTGTTGTCTGTGATCGTCAATTACATCATCATCGGTTTGAAACATCTCCTGCAAGTGAACGATTAGATCGTTGTGTATTTTATTTAGATGAAATTCATACCCGTGGAACTGATTTTAAATTTCCAAAAGGATTTCGAGCTGCAGTCACATTAGGAAATGGTTTAACAAAAGATCGTTTTGTTCAAGCATGTATGAGAATGAGGAAATTAGGAGATGGACATTCATTAACATTTTGGAGTTCATATGAAGTTCATCAACAGATTATAAGATTAAAAAGAGATCGGTCTCTTAAAAATCAAGACAAAAATACTGATGATTTCATTAATTTGATTGATATTCTTCGTTGGGTATATGAAAATACCATACAATCGACGTGGGATGGATTACATCATTGGGCTGCACAAAGTTTAAGTTTTCAGCGGAAAGTTGCGGCATTTCGAGAGATTCAGTGGGATGATTATGAACAATTGTTTTCCGATGCCATGATGGAAGAGTTGGCGAAAGAATGTTTGGAACCGGAAATTATTGAATTAATACATATGTATGGTGCTTGTAAAGTATTGCAAACAGTATCCGAGATTCATTCTGCTCGATGTCAACAAACTAATTATCATTTATCGACAGAAATTTGCGATCCAGTATTAAAACGATTACAGGATTATGGTGGACAGAAACAACGTTTATCACAATTATTGGATGAAGAACAACAACGAGAATTAGAACAAGAACTAGAAGAAGAAAGACAATTAGCACGTCCACCACCAGTCGAACCATGTGAACCCACACTGTATGAGGAAATTAAGAGGTTATGTGATATAAATAGTAAGAAAATGAATTTATCTCAATTTCCTTTGGTATTTCAACCTCTTACATTTGCTTTTACTGATACCACATTCTATAATGACTGTCAACCAAATAGTTGGCGACAAAATTTGTGGGTTTCTACTGAATTTCAGCGAGTAATTCTGACTAAAGGAGAATCACTAAATCCTTTTTTGCGTTCTCCACGATGGGCCGTTGTCTATCGAAATCAACATATTATATTTATCAGTGCTTATGAGGCTAATTGGTTGATTCACCATTTGAAATCCAATAAATCATCGGTTACCACATTGCGCTTATTATTACCTCGTATTAAACGAATCCAATCAATCTTTTTCAATACTCCTACACTAACTATTCCTCCATCCATTCCACCTTATAACAACACCAATATTTACTGCATGCCATTAGAGTGGTTGGTTCAGTTATTTGTCTTTAATGGCACCCTTTATTTTGAAACTATTAATGAGCAAACAGCTTTTTGTCAATGCTTAGGTTTATGTCCAAAACCTCGAACTCAAACTGAAGAAACGGCCTTCGAAAAAGGTTGGATTGCTGTTGATGGCTTCGTGAGCAGACCAAAATGTCGTCAACATTTACGAATGAATCAAGTGCAATTCAATTCGAATCCACTAAAATTCGTCAAACACATAATTGAAAATCGAAATAATTCACATGCAGCCGTAACATCACATGTTGGCAGTATTATACTCAATTCACTCAAACTGTTTTAACCAAAGACATTAATCGATTATGTCATTTTTTAGTTAACACAAACATTAATAGCTCTATTCTCTGATTAAGTTAAACATTGACAATAAAAATAAAGATAAACTTGAAGAATCATATAATGCATCTATGGTATCGTGTCAGAAAGAATTCAATCTATAAAGAATAGTTGTTTCGTTTTGTAGCGCTATGTGTGTTTCTGGTTATAGAATCAGAGTAATTCTGAATTAATTTGCAATTCTACAAATAATCTATTCTAAAGACATTTGCCAAAGATAGAAAAATCAAAAGAGTACTACTAATAAGAGTGTATTTTAATTGAAGATATTTTTGACCTCAAATCACATATCCCGCATCATCATCCATGTTCTGAGTACCATTGATAGAACAATATGAATTTTCATTTGTTTTTGTTAATCGTATATCTTTTCATTCCTATAACTTGTGATATAGAAAATGGATTTTATTTTATTCTAAAAACAACACTTATCGTTTAAATTTGATTTAAAATAATATTGCACATGTAAACGACATACAACAATATGCAATAGTCACCAAATCGTAGATTCATTCACTACGGCTTAGAATGTTTTTGCAGAATTTTATAACATTGAATTTTTTAAATTTATACAGTATCATTCAAATATTTTTCTGTTAAACTTTTAAAATATATATCGAAAAATTTATCCCATTCTATATATTCAAGAATAGTTAATTCCCGAACAAACTTCTTCAAGCTATTCGTGTACACTTGTAGTCCTTCTGAAGAGTTTCGTACAGTTTTCCCGCATGACTTTTGCCGACCTATCTCAAAGATCCGAAGGTGCATCTGGGTATAAGATTGACTTTATCAAGCAGACCCATCCACACCCACACCTCATCACAACTTCAGAATTGTAAGACATTTTTGTGATATCGTTCTGATCAGAATTTTATATTCATCTTGAAAATATACAAAATGATTATATACCAATGAAATCATCTCGTTTTTTCGTTTAATATTAATTAAATTATGAAATTTCTGGTTTTTTCGTTCAAGAATCAAAAAGTCAATTATACTATCGTTATGAGTATACTACAAATAGAACTGTAAATATAGCATACTTTGTACACAAGAAAAACTATGAATAATCCATATCATGAAGTATTTCAATAAGATAACAAAAGAATGTAGACAAATAGTATTATATATAAAGACGTCGCTTCCATGGTATCAATAGGCGAACACTCATGATGCATCCTCCCATACTATTAAAGGTTTTTACCGAAGAAAGCTATTTGCAACGTCCTAACATACATTAGTCGATGATGTTGACATCATTCTTTTGAGATCCTTGTTTTTCTTGCTTATTAGTCAAGATTCTTTTGTCGTCCTTTTTGTACTAGATTCTTGCCTGTAAAAATGAGTCTTGCTCTTGAGTTTAATACGTCCATAAAAAGTACAAATGTGAAATAGAAAATATTTTATTTTTTAAAGAATTAAAAGTCATATCGACACTTGAAAGTTATTTATCATAGTGTCGATTGCTTGTTGCCATTGATTTAGTTGCTAATCCATTCTAAATTAAAAATATTAAAATAGTTTTTTTTAAAGAGTATCTATTCTATTCGAAGTTTCTGAAGAATGACTTATTGATGACTACTCAACTCTTACTCTTAATGAATGAAGGGTATTCAAATATACTTTTATTTCTTGTCAATTTTCGACTATCGATAAACATATTTTGTGTTTTTCCGTCAGTGAAAATTACGATAGAAAGATGAGAAAAGTCATATTCAAGGCAAATAAAAATGTTTCTTGTAAAGGGAACTAGTTCAGTCGGTACTAACCTAACGAAAATGTGTTATGAAATATATATCATCCATTGTGCTTCGAGCACAATATCTTTGTGGTCTCTACTTAGGATAGTTCTATCTGGTTAGCAACTTCTTCTTTAATATTTAAGATGCGAAACATCTGTATAGTTTGTAGTGCTAAATCTATTAGGAAAAGTCTCATTGAACTGGATATTCTTTTTAAGACGAAAAAAGTAAAACAAACTAATTCTTTTTAAAGTTGCTCAACTATAAATAAGAAAAAGATTAAAATCGTATCTTACTGATTAGTTCAATGGCACCACCTAAAAAAAGAAGGATTTATGTTAGGAAAGAATAAAGATAATGTTTAATTGATCTTACCCACAACAACACACGCAGCAACATAGTAGGCCCATGGAGTGGTTGATAGTGCAAGATCAACCACATCAGGCTAAATGAATGATATCCAGGTCGACCAATACGGCACGGAAACGGCCGATTCCGTGGTGCTCCGGAGACTTCATGGGATAATACTTCAAGAATCATCGACCTAAATAAGCATGAATTATTTAATTCTAGTTTAAATATATATAAGAATAACTTAGTGTTAAACAGGAAACCGAAAATGCATAGGTGAAAAAAATCAAAATGAACATTTTTCTATTTACTCAAGAAAATAGAAAAAGAAAACGTTTTTTTGTTTGAAGTTTAGTTCATGTTAAATGATCTATTCCCTTCTAAATATTAGTCTCTGGTAAAATTTCAATGTTTTAGTCTAAAAAAACTCTTTTTCTGTTGAGTTTTGAGATTACTTACCATCGTTTGACTTGAAGAATAAAAACTATTTTAGTATTGTTAATTTAGAATGGACTGGTAACTAAATCAACGGCACCAAGCAATCGACACTCTGATGAATAAGTTTCAAGTATCGATATGACTTTCTTAATATTTTTAAAAATAAAATATTTTCTATTTCACGTTTGTACTTAATATGGGCGTATTAAGCTCAAGAGTACGATCTGTTTTTACAGGCATGAATCAATTGATTTAGTAGATGAAATCAGTCCTCCCAATTTGAAGAGATGAAATATGTCGTATACAGACCACTGTTCTTCTTCTATTGTCTCACACTGATATATATAATATACCACATTTTAACGGGGAAGAAAGAATGTCTTGTAGTATTTTTTTACCCTTTACTTCTCTGTTATTTCCCTTTTTTCTTTGTTCATTTTCTTTCTTGTTATATCTCTCCTTTCATTCATGTTTCTCTCAAGGGCGAATCGAGGGTGTGGGTGTGGGTGTGGGTGTGGGTATGGGTATGATATCGACATCCGAAATGTGTGTATCAGGGTGTCGATTGATTGGCCGATCGTAAAAGTCTTTCTAAAATAAAATATATATATATTGCAATTGGGAGTATAGGAAATAATAAAAAATATTAAAACTGAACTTACTTAATAACTCTATAGCGACACCCAAAAAAAAAAAGGATTCACGTTAGGAAAGAATAAAGAGAATGCTTAATTGATCTTACCTACAACTGCAACGCAAACGACATATTACACCCATGGGGTCGTTGATGGTGCAAGATCAACCACATCCATGGTGCTTACTATGTTGACCGCAGCTCGAGGTGGTGCTGGAGGTGAGGCTTGTGGTGGAACATTGACCGCACCAGGCTAAATGAATGACATCCAGGTTGAGCAATCCGGCACGGAAACGACCAGTTCCGTGGTGGTCCGGCGACTTCATGGAATAATACATCAAGAATCATCGACCTAAATAAGCATGAATTATTTAATTCTAATTTAAATATATATAAGAATAATTTAGTGTTAAACACGAAACCGAAAA